>JARSSU010036431.1:0-22161 GCA_029619165.1 Eurosta solidaginis | reverse complement strand
TCGGATTATATAACCCGTCAAGTACGCTAATGCGTCTTCTTGCAGAACGCCAATATCGCAGTGTAAAATTAATACCGCTTAGCGCGTCAACAACTTCATGGTCTTCACTTTCCGCTTCATTGGGCTCGTTAGGGTTTGGCTCAATCGGGAGAAAATAGTCAGGGTTCGATGTATTGAGCCATTCTGTTGAGTCTTGCTGTACATTTCCAGTGTTATCTAAATTTTTAGTATTTCTTGCTGTAAGAATATTAAATAGGGAAAATTAAATATGGTACAATCAGCACGAATTATTACCCAGTATATATTTACGAAGCCTATATCGGATATCTTCGGTGTAGGATGATCATTAAGACCCCCCATTACTACGAATGGTCCCCGAAAAAGTGTTCAAGTAATCTTGATTTAGACGGCGAGTCGCAATATATTTGAAATTGTACGTTGACTGTAGATATTCATACAACATTGGCAGAGCTCTAGTGGTCATCAACACACCCTTTTGAAATATTTCTATGTCCGTTTTTACAGTTTGTGCCTTTCCTTCTTTGGGAATTACCGGTATTACCACTTCTGACATAAATTTATCCATCCTTTGTAGGATTTCTTTCTGCTGATGGAGGTTGAGGCCAAATGGCTCCTTTAAGAAAAACTTTTTGTATACGGTTTGTAATATATTTATTAAATACTTTACTTTTCCCGGGTAGTGGTAGTTCTCTACAGATTAGTTAACCACATCGAACCAATCATTCACTAGCTGGATTAAATCCGCTGTATCAACCGCATTGCAAACGTCCATACCTAGCTGGTGGCAGCGCCGTATGGCGTTTGCGGTAGTGCTGGAGAATAACTCTGCCGTTAGCTTTACTTTTTGTTTGCCTAAATTTATAAAGGAAAAATTTAAATCCATAAACTGCCCCACTAATAAATTGCTCTGGCCCCTTGTCCGGAAAACTCAGTACAAAAATTTAAGAAATTTCTGTACGTGTTTTTTTCATATGCCATTTTCACTATACTTCATTCTGGACGAACAAACAAAAAATTCCGACGAATAACCACTTCTAGTACAGCACACTTACTTATGCCTTTCACTACTAGGTGCTTCTCTTTCACTTTGGATGCTATAGACACATCACTTGAGAGGTATGCTTCATCACATCTACTATAGCACGAGTTTTAATAATGTTTTCCGTTCCATTTCAGGCCGGTTTGGATATAATGATTCCTTATTAGTTTTAATAAATGTAGAGCGTCAGCAAAGGTGAACATTTTTTCTTCTACGTACTCTGGATTAGGAAACCATGGTCGATCTATAAATGTTATGATGTAGCAGGAAGAAACTTAAAATTTTTGGAACGCGACTTTTACCTATAGTAGCACCAAGGTTCCTCCAAAAACTTTGTTTGACGTTCCCATATCACAAACTGTTGCAACGACGGGAAAGCCAGCGCCATGTACCTATCGTTAGCATCGATCTTGCAATCGAAATCATAAAAAGACTGTTGTTTCCAGCTCCAGTCTTCATTGGATTCGTACTCATACACTTCAGCCACTTTCATCTCATCGAATGCCAATACACACACTTTTTCTTGTGCCGAAAGTTCACTTATGTTGCGCATAAGGTCTAATGAGATATGCAATATACCTTCACATACAGGCACTTTTTGACACCATCTTTGCAGAGTGCTAACATGTGGAAGTGGAAAACCCCATTTTGGTATAAATGCCTATAAGCTGTGGGTCCAGAGGCGTGAAGGCATATTGCCTTCGATATGTCATTCCACTTCCATCTTACGGTTTTGTCTAACAATAAAAAAGCGCATATTGAGATAAAAGAGTGAACAAAGGTAGTAATAAAAAAATATTCCCAATCTATTTTCCCCACATTTTCTCCTTCTTTGGAAACTTAACCTGTGATGACTTATTCTAACCTTTGAACCGAGGGAGGGGACTTTTCGAAAACCTACAGCTGAGTATATCATGTTCGGTTGCAACCGAACACACACTTTTTTATTTATATGCAAATGAATAACAATACTTCATATACAATAAGCAAGAATTTTTAAAAGTTCTGAAATCGGTCAGGAATTAGATCGCAAATAGAATTCGTGAGTAGCTCAAACGATTAATCTATGTAAGCTTATCCCTCGAGTACACAAACCTATTTTTTTCTTTTATAGAGATATACATACACAAAGTAAAACATGGCTATGTGGGCGAGATAACAGATTACTGTCCTAGTACTCGTGGAGCTACTACAACTAAATAATTACACTATCAAGTTAAAGAAGAGGTGTTTTCCGTGAGCGCATGCACCGAAAACTATATGTTGTTTGGGCATCGGTAACCCACTCAGCATTTAGGTGATTCAATTTTGAATTTCCCTACTTATCAATACAATTTGATTACTCTTTCTGACTAAATAATGAGTTATCATACAATTGAACAAAAGAATAATCAAATATGAATACCTTGATGATTAAAAACTAAAAAGCATTTTTCGATCAATTTTTGGAATCATTTTTGAAGTCCTTTAATGACTAATTTTAATATTTCATAAAAACCAACAAAATTACTTACTTAATTGGCGCTTAACCATCTAAACGGTTATGGCCGTCCAACAAGGCGCGCCAGTCGCTCCTTCGCTCCGGCCAATTGGTCACACCAAGGGAGTTTAAATCGTTTTCCACCTGGTCCTTCCAACGGAGTGGGGGCCGCCCTCTACCTCTGCTTCCATAGGCGGGTTCCGATAGAACACCTTCTTGGCTGGAGCATCATCTTTCATTCGCATAACATGGCTTAGCCAGCGCAGCCGCTTCGTTTTAATTCGCTGGACTATGTTGATGTCTGCGTATAGCTCGTACAGCTCTTCATTAAATCTTCTTCGGTACTCGCCATCGCCAACGCGTAGAGGTCCATAAATCTTTCGAAGAACTTTTTTCTCGAACAATCCCAAAGCCGCTTCATCTGCTGTTGTCATGGTCCATACTTCTGCCCCATATAGCAGGACGGGTGCGATAAGTGACTTGTAGAGTATGATTTTCGTTCGCTGAGAGAGGACTTTACTTTTCAATTGCCTAACTAGTCCAAAGTACCATTTATTGGCAAGATTGATTCTTCGCTGGATTTCAGTGCTGATGTTGTTGCTAGTGTTGATGCTGGTTCCCAAATAAACGAAGTCTTTTACTATTTCGAAATTATGGCTGCCAACAGTTGCGTGGTTGCCAAGGCGCATATGTGCTGACTCTTTGCTGGATGACAGTAGGTACTTCGTTTTGTCCTCATTCACCATCAACCCAACAAAAAGAATAATCAAATATGCTTACCTTTGATGATCAAAAACTGAATATAGTTTTTCAATTACATTGTGGAATCATATTTGAATCAAATGTGTTTACTTTAGGTGATCAAAAATTTATAATCATTTTTCATTCAGCTTTCTGAATCTTTATGAATATATTTGTTGACTGAATAATGAATTTTATACTTATTGAAATTTTACTTTTCATTAAAAATCTTATTTTTTTCGCATACATTCATGAAGCTAAGAAAAAATATATAAAAAAAAAGGACGTGTGGCACTCGGGGACTGCCGCGGTAAAGCTATTGCACATTATCAACTTATGCAATTATAATATTTATGCACCATTTTGTTTTCTTTGATATTAATTCAAGTTTATTCTTTGATATTAATTCAAGTTAACATTTTTAAGCGTGGTGACCGACAAGAAAACAAATTTTTTACATTTATTGAATAAATGAGAAGTTAATATTTAATTTTCACTTTAACTTTAACTTTATTTTTAACTTTAACTTTAACATTCACTTTAACTTTAACTTTAACTTTAAATTTAACTTTAACTTTAACTGTAACCTTAACTTTAAATTTAACTGTAACTTTAACTGTAACTTTAACTTTAACTTTAACCTTAACTTTAACTTTAACTTTGACTTTAACTTTAACTTTAACTTTAACTTTAACTTTAACCTTAACCTTAACTTTAACTTTAACTTTATTTTTAACTTTAACTTTAACTTTCGCTTTAACTTTAACATTCACTTTAACTTTAACTTTCACTTTAACTTTAACTTTAATTTTAACTTTAACTTTCGCTTTAATTTTAACATTCACTTTAGTGCTGCCATTAAGCAAAGCAAGCTTAAGTGCTGGAAAGCGCTTTGCGAGGAAGTGGATCGAGACCCATGGGGGCAGGGATATAAGATAGTAATGAAGAAGTTCCGTCCGCCAAACCAGCTGATGGACGAGAACCAAATAAGGAACATTGTGGATGGCCTGTTTCCCACCCAACTGCCTAGGGAGGGCGGGTACGTTACCCATGAAGATCGCAACGTGGAACCATTCCAAGAAGAAGAGCTTAAAACTGCCGTGCGAACTATGAAACCTAGGAAAGCATCTGGGCCCGACGGAATACCCGCGGAGGCAATTAGACTAGCTGCAAACGACTGCCCAGAACTTATGTTGCACATGTACAACAAATGTCTCGAAGAAAGAATTTTCCCCACCATATGGAAGACAGCACGACTGGTTCTCATTCCAAAAGGGAAAGGAGATCCCAACTCTCCATCATCCTACCGTCCCCTATGTATGTTGGACACAGCAGGGAAATTGATGGAGAGTCTCCTGAAGCAACGCCTCACCAGAGCGTTACAGGACGCCGGAGGACTGTCGCCCAGACAGCATGGTTTTCGGAGGGGGCACTCTACAATGGATGCCATAGCAGAAGTTATAGACGCAGTCAAGAAAGCCGAGACAGCGTGCCACAGAGCAAGACCTATAGTGTTGCTGGTCACGCTGGACGTCAAAAACGCTTTTAACTCAGCTAGGTGGGAGGACATGCTTGAGGCACTAGAAAGCACTTTCAAAGTACCGCAATATTTGTTAGAAATTTTAAGGGACTACCTAAGAGAGAGGTATCTAATATATGAAAGTACTCACGGTCAAAAAAAGGTAAAAATAACAGGTGGAGCAGCCCAGGGTTCGGTACTAGGTCCCGATCTCTGGAATATAACTTACGACAGTCTTCTTCGATTAGACATGCCAGAAAGCACCTTCCTCGTTGCATTTGCAGACGACGTGGCAGCTGTGATAACAGCACCAAGCTGCGAGCTGGCACAGCTAAAATTAAACCAGGTCATGCGTAATGTAAATAGGTGGATGGCTGAGCACGGTCTCCAGTTAGCAACAGCCAAAACGGAGATCGTCATCCTCACAAAGAGACGTATTCCCACTACCAGGAACATGATGGTTGGGGACCAGCCAATAGAAACACTCGCTTCAACGAAATATCTGGGAGTGAGGTTAGACAGCAAACTCAACTTCTCGGATCACATACGAGGGACCTGCGAAAGAGCTGCGCGCATAATAGCGCAGTTGAGTAGATTAATGGCAAACACAGGTGGCCCAAAGCCATGCACAAGGAAGTTGCTTGCATCAGCCTCGGATTCTATACTCTTATATGGTGCAGAAATCTGGGCGGACGCAATGAAATACCGGAAGAACCGAGTCGCCCTCACCTCGGTCCAACGCAGAGGGGCGCTGCGAATATCTTCGGCTTACCGCACGGTATCAGCTGAAGCTGTCCTGGTCGTTGCGGGAACCATACCGATATATCTTCTCGTTGAGGAAAGAAAAACAATATATGACAACGGATCGCAAGCAAGTAGAGCTGCTGTTGCCATGCAGGCGCGAGAAGAATCGATCCGACGTTGGCAAGATCAGTGGAGCAACAGCATCGTAGGAAAGTGGACTAGGGAACTAATCCCTGAACTTGATCCATGGTTGAAGCGACCGCACGGAGAGGTAGACTTTTACCTGACCCAGTTTCTAACGGGACATGGTTACTTCCGCAAATACCTACACAGAATGGGTAAGGTTGATAGCCCGAGCTGTCTGTACTGTGGGGAAATAGACGATGTACGCCACACCTTCTTCGAATGCAGGCACTTCTCCCATCAGCGAAGGAGGGTAGAAGAGGTACTTGGCGACCTATCCCCGGGCAGTGTCATTAATAACATGACCTGTCGAAGAGACAGATGGGATACGGTCAGCACATATGTGAGGCATATACTTACCAGTAAACGAGAAGACGGATGCCTAGCCCATTAGCGTGAGAGTAGCCATAGAGCTCACGTAGCGCGCACCCGTACCCGAAGTAATGCTAAACGCGGTCCCAGGTACGGGGATTTGCGCGGGCCGTGGGAGGTTAGGTTTTAGTGGGTAGGCCTTCATGGAAGAAGGGAGTCCTACACTCGGAGAGTCTCGCAGTGAGGCTTAAATATCCCGGTCAGTGCATAAAGCATTTCCTCCTTCCACGAAACACAAAACTTTCACTTTAACTTTAACTTTAACTTAACTTAACTTTAACTTTAACTTTAACTTTGACTTTAACTTTAACTTTAACTTTACTTTAACTTTAACTTTAACTTTAACTTTAACTTTAACTTTAACTTTAACTTTCACTTTAACTTTAACTTAACTTTATTTTAACTTTAACTTTCGCTTTAACTTTAACATTCACTTTAACTTTAACTTTAACTTTAACTTCAACTTTAACTTTACTTTAACTTTAACTTTAACTTTAACTTTAACTTAACTTTAACTTTAACTTATTTTAACTTTAACTTTAACTTTCGCTTTAACTTTAACATTCACTTTAACTTTAACTTTATGATCCGGGGTGGGCGTGAGCTTAGCACCTGCTAACAAGCCAACCTAATATAAACGCACGCAAGTCATTTTCTGTCAAAAATGTCTCATGCACATACAACTTGTATGAGAGCAACTCAAATTGAATTTGCTGCGTGAAAACCTAACTCGATTTCCAATTTTTGTTCTGCGTGACATTTAGATTTGACGTTTGCACACATGCTTTACATTGTCGCAACGCATGCTTATTTGGGTTAGGGCAAAAAACGCCGGTTGTTTGCGTGCGCTAAAAAAACGCAGTGCGGTTTTATTAGGTTGGCTTGTAAGCGACCATATATGTATACGATAAGCGATAGCACAATGGCTACTTCGTGAAAATCAACGACAGCTCTTTTAGTTTGATTTCGATGGTCGTACGGTGAGGAAGTGTCGCACGCGCGCTTAAAACAGAGTACCAAAGAGTGCGTGTGACACGTGTTCACCGTTCAAGCATTGAAATCAAACTAAATAAATAATTGATTTTGCTTTCGTGCTCGCTACGCGTTCGTGTTTACTAACACATTCTCAATTTGGTAACCGTGTAAATGTAGTGGTGCCCACCGCTGTTTATGATAGAGATCCAATTTTATGTATTTGGCCTGTTGCTAACACCGAACCTTTACGAACTTTCGAACCTTTTCGAGCCTTTTCGGATCTTTTTTGACAAATATCCGTTACGGTTTTTTTTGATTTAGTCGCCAAGCCCGCGATAAAATCTATGCAATAGCTTAAAAAGATATTCTTCAAGACAAAAATAATGTAATGCTGCTCGTGAACGAAGATTTCCCCAACCATTTATCTCCTTCAGCTTCCCAGAAAATACATAATGATTGGACAATACAGAGGTTGTAAGCTATTTACATCGCTGAGACAGGCTACGGCGGAAAGGCAAAGAAAACCAGCAAGTCATATAGACATGGCGAGTTACCTGTCCAGCGAATCCAGCGTCCCACGTTCAAGTAGTGTCGCGAACTATTGAACGAAGGTGCGGACGGCAACGGCCAGAATTAGCAGCAAGGTAAAGCTACGCTGGACATGGTCCTCACCGGAGTTCGAGTTTTGGATCCAGTGTGGTACACCAACTGATTCGAACTTCACAGTTGTCGAACCTGGGGACGCCCATCGCATCATTTCGACATTGCGACGGTGTGTAACACAACACTATGAAGCCATGCTAATAAACAAACCCGACCAAGGTAAGGTGTTCGAAGTGACGTGCAGGACACCACCAGCTAACCACTTTCTCCGCTCGGGAAAATTCACCCGCTTTTGCGACTGGCGTTTTATACACCGGGCACGTCTCAATGTCCTCCCTTTGAACGCTGCAAAGAGGTGGTTTATAGACGCAGACAAGCGCTGCCGCAAGTGCGGAAGAGACCTAGAGACATTACCACATGTGCTTAACCACTGCACGCCCCCACTCCGCGGCACGACAGCAACGCCACAACAACGTCCAAGACAGACTCGTAAGAGCCCTGAGGTGCCCCGGGAACGTGAGAGTAAATAGAATAGTAGAAGGCTCCCACGGTACTGCTGGCACCCTAAGACCAGACATCGTCATACGGGACGAAGTAAGCCGACGAATCACTCTGATCGACGTGGCTATTCCGTTTGAAAATAGAGGCGAGGCTTTTAAGGATGCTCGGCAGCAAAAGCTACAGAAATACCAGCCGCTTGCTGACCAGCTATCGACACTTGGCTATGAAGTCAGAGTGGAGGCCTTCATAGTTGGAGCACTGGGCGGATGGGACCCGGCAAACGAACGAGTCATAAACCGTCTGAACATCACGCGCTATTATGCAAGCCTGATGAGGAGGCTCATGATATGCGATACCATCCGTTGGTCGCGGGACATCTATGTGGAGCACGTAAGCGGTACCAGACAATACCGTGATACACCATCATGAAAATAATACAACCACCAAATTACAGCCAATAAATGCTTTGTTGAAAATTATAAATTATTAATTGTTATTATCTGTTATATGTGTTTAGTTATCATTTAAAGTCCTAGTGATTGGAATATATTTTTGTCAGCAACATGTCAACCTTTACTAATTATAAGGAAGTTTAAAAAATTTTAAAAGTATCCTATTTTGAATGAGATATGAAGAATAAATTCATTATAATAGCATTCAAAAATGATTCAAAATTCTCAACCAAAATTAGTGAAATATATTCACGAATACGATCAGAAAATGACTGTGAAAAGCAGTAAAATATTACTCTAAAACTATTAAAGCTCAATTTTACAATGATATCAAATATGAATAAAAAGCGTTTCGAAATAGGAATCATAAATGATTATTCAAGAATAATCACATTTATGGTACATTTTTCTCTCGACGATACGTTAATTTTCGAACAGAAAATGCTTTTAAATTTGAACGTTTTTAATCATCTTGGGGTATGATATTTAAATATTTTTTGATCAAAACTTTCAAAAAATACTGGCTGGGAACTATTTTGTTTTAATTTGTAATGTTGAATACATAAATGGTTTTAAGCCCAATCCCAAGTTCTATGCACAAATAAAAGTTATGATACTTTACTCCTAAGTTCTACGCATGCCAATTAGTATATATACAATACAAGGTAACGGAAAACACCACGTAGCAACATCTTCTGCATCTGTCCTTCTGTAAAAACAGACTCCACGGCAGACATTACGATGGCGGTGTTGGCAATTTTTCTTTTCAATTCTTCATTCTCCTCACGTAGCTTAAGATTTTCCACCCCCAAGCGAGTAAATTCTGACTCTTTTGTGCACTGGAGTTATTTTTCACTAAATAATTTAAATTTATATGAGGTATTAGAAAGACTAAAATGTAAAGTGAATAAACTATGGGAACTTACTGCGTCTGGGTTTTACAGCTTATTTGTTGAACATTATTTATATCCGTTTGTGTGCTGCAGTTTTTCCGTGCCAAGTATTGGCTTTTCGCTCCAAAGGTGTCACTTAAACAAAAAAAAACAAACATGTAGAAGGGACTTTATCAAATAACTTGCATATATTATCTTACTTTTCTTTCATGTTAGAGATGAAAGGTTCACTTTGTAGCGGCGAAAGTATTGTCCGAAATTTTGGTAGATCACCGTAGGAATTACGGTTGGGGACGACGAGACAACTTTCGTTTTTAACAAACTCTTGATTAGCACTCCTAAGCCATAAATAAAATTATATTTCATTTTATATCTTGCACCAATCGGGAAAGTGAATACTTACATAAAAGCCGGTAAATATAGCGACGGAGTGGAGTTGGGCATCAAATTTGCTCTCTTCGCTCCCACAATAAGGACAGAGGCTTGAAAATGGAGCGAGCAAATGAAGCCATTTTGCGGAAACTTAACGCTAAAAGCTTTTCCCCAATTTTTCCTCTTCCTTGGATCTTGCGGGACGTGAAAAGCTTCACACCCGCTTTCTCCCTTCTAATATTGCACAAACAACACTTTTTATATATTTAAATATACACAAAACACAAGTAAATTCTTTTTTCTTTTCTTACAAAAATTTGCAAAACATTGAAAAACCACTGCGTAGTAAGAAATTTTCACATCAAACGTATATAAACAAAAAATGTAAACATAAACAAAGTTTGAAATTTTATGACCACCTTCGAATGAAAAAACATGTAAAATGCAACTCTGATGCGTTTGCCTTGTAATTGTACCATGGTAAATACGCACATTTTAAGCTTCGATTAGCGACAACATAACGTAGCTTAGAAGAAGTGACCGTAGAAGATACACGTAGACGTAGAAATTAAAATATTTAGGAATTTATTTAATTGAGTTGATATTGGAACATATTTAATTACAGTAGCGTGCAAAAAAAGGAAACGGGTAAATATGTATTCAAATACACGTTTATAAAATTGTACATTCGATAAAAATCCCACTTTCAAATATAAAACTTCAGAAGCTAGGAAAATTGTGCACTACACACATACATACATACACATACAATGAGTAAAAAAGCAAGTGACAGTCTTGAGGAAGGTCAACTTGACACAAGCATCGATACCTTTATTGTCGAAAGTAAAAGACTCGAGGCATTTTACTCAAAATGGTCAGCCACCCTTATATCTGATCAAACAGAATCCCTTCTGAAAGTAAAAACACAACAACTCGACAGATTGTGGGAATCACTCCTAGATTCCTACAGAAAAGTTTCTCTTTCTCCATCTCGTCAGTAGTCCACCGATTCAATAGATCAAAAATAACAAAAGTGCTCTGAAAGTTATGAAACTTGCATGTCCCAGATAATGGATGCCATGCAGTCACTGAGACCCTCCCCCCAAACGTCTCAGCCCCTTAGTCACCCGACCACGCCAAACCCCTCACAAGCATGTATAAAAGAACCCCCTTGCGACACCGAAATATTTTACGGTATATCAATCATCCCAAATTAACCCTTTCCCAGAAATTGTACCACCTACGAAACAAAACCAAAGGCAAAGCAGGAGCAATCGTGAAGCAGTATCCATTGGTTGATGGGAATTTTCAATTGGTGTGGGAAGCGCTAAGAACACTATTAAAGAATAAACAGATTCTCATTGATATGCAACTTAAGACGCTTTTTAATATTACTCCAGTCACGTCGGAAAATAGCGAGGGAATCCAAAAAGTACAAAATACCATTAATGACTGTTTAATTATTCTTAAATCCTAAGGGGTCTCGGTGTCCGATTGGGATTCCATTCTGATTTATATGTGTTCCACCAAGCTTCCCGAAGAAACCTTATCTTTATGGGAGCAATCCTTTGAATCCCGAAAAGGGCTCCCCAACTGGGCCAAAATGAAACAGTTCTTAACTAGTAGGTACGAGGTAGTTGAACGCCTACATGGGTACAAAAGTACCAAATCCAGGAACTCAGTTATCACTAAATCTGCTCCCAAAATCCAAGCATATCATTCTCATGGAAATTTAACTTCGAAATGCAAGCTATGCAGTAATAATCATCCACTGAAATTTTGTCCTGAATTTCGTAAGCTAACTGTCGCCGAACGCACGCAGTTCGTAGAGCGAAACCAGTATTGTAGTAAATGTTTCGCCTACAATCATGCACATTCTAAATGTTCCAGTGCATTCCGATGTGCACATTGTAAGAAAAATCACCATACAATGCTGCACACCCAAGCCACAAATAAGCCCAACCCAAAAGCAAACGGTAGAACTTCCTCTACTACATCCTCTCACTGAGTCAAATCAGAAGTCCAGGCATCCGATATTTGACCTAACCAAAGGCAATTGGCAGGAATCCCCTTCCTCGTCCAAGACTAGTCTAGGTAGTGAGTCGAAGGTCCAAGCGAATTTCTCCACCAAAAATGAGAAAATGCTTCTTCCCATCGCCCAAGTTCAAATTGAATACCTGGGTTCGCTTTATACCATAAGAGCCTTAATTGAACCAGGTTCTCAAAAAAACTTTTATATCCCAAAAGGTTCAGACTCGTTTTCGTTTACAACTCCCTACATCTAAAGACAATTTTTCAGTCACAGGAATGGGTGCAAACCGAGTTTGTCAACTTACGCTAGTTTCCCGGCGCTCCAGCACACGCATCAACACCAATGCGATTGTTTTGAAAAGGCTAACGAGTTTTCTCCCATCTTTCCAAATCCCTAAACCAGACGTTTCCCAAATTAAAAATTTAGATCTCGCTGGCCCCGGGCAAATAGATCTTGTTACAGGTAGTGACTTTATACTTCAAATCTGCTCCAAGGCATCAAACATCAGGTTCTTGGCAGCTTACTCGCGCAAAATACCATACGGCATCTGCAAGGCATATGAGTTTTCACTGAGAGCTTTTCATGGCAGAAATACACCCGGAGCGCTTGCCAAACACTGCCTAGGGGCGACCCCGCTTAGAAAAATTTTCTTCTAATTGAAAAACCTTATTTCTAAAATTTTGATGTTGCTTTGCCCGAGGTGCGAACCCAGGGCATACGGTGTGGTAGGCGGAGCACGCTACCATCACACCACGGTGGCCGCATGTTGTCAGTTTATTTATACAAAATTATTCTAACATATTCTTACATACATATTTACATTTAAGCATACATACTTACATACCTACATACAACTTGATATAAAATATGTACCTACACAACTGTGTTGAGTTGTGACTTCTGTGGGAAATGCAACGTTCGCAAATTTGCTTGAATGTAAATTTGTTTGGTTGTGTATTAAATCGTGTGAATGGCTACGTCAGCAAGAATTGAAAATGCTTTTTTATGTGTTGATGAACATTTAGACTATTTTTGTTACAGGGTAGCTGATTTAAATATTTGGCCTTAAATTGTTGGCTGTTTACACTACATCTCCCTGTTTTTTTTAGAATGCTTATGTATTTGGAGAATGCATGAGCATTCTAGTATAAATTAATTCTGTATTTTGTATTTTATGTTTGTAGGTTGAAAATTTACTTATTCTATTAATTTAAGTCTATTTTTATGAATTACTATTTTCTTACTATTTATGATATTGCTATTCTCTATGTTACTGGGAAATTTTACTTATCCTCATTTCCTATTCTAGATGGGATTAAAGTTTCATTATTTTTACTATCGATATTTTCTACTTTTATGGAATTAGAGAAAAATTATTGTTTCTGTCGATCTTTTCTACTCTAAAGGGCCCTTTATATTTATTATCTAACTTATGTCCTGATTAATTTTTTACCAACACTACATCTCCTATATTTATTTCCTTATAGTGAATATTTTTATCATAACTAAACTTTTGTTTTTCTTTAGCCTGTTTTACTAATTTATATGCTCTATCTTGCGCTATTTGTAACCTATACTTAATTTCTTTGTCGTAAGCCTCATAATTGTATAATGGGCTTACTGTATTTTCTCTTAAAAAATCATAAGTCTGGGGTTTTTTGGCAAATACTAATTCGTATGGACAATAATTATGAACCGTAGATGGGGTAGTATTGTAACAATACGCAAAATATTTAAGATATTCATCCCAATCATTTTTGTCAATGGATATGTAGGAACGTACGTATTCATTGAATGTTCTATGACTACGTTCAACTGTGCCTAAAGTTTGATGGTGGGAAGGTGTTGACGTTTTATGGTTTATTTTTAGAAGTTTGCATAATTCTTCAAATAAGCTATTTTCATATTCGCTTCCCATATCTGTTATAATTGTCTTCATGCAACCATAAACTAGGATAAAATTTTCGAATATCGCTTTGGCTGTTGTTTTTGCGTGTTTGCTGGGTATTGGTATTGCAACTAAATACTTAGTTAAGTCACATACTATAGTAACTGCATATGCATTTTCATTTTCCGACCTGGGAAAGAGGGCCTATCGTATCTATTTGTACTGTGTCGAACGCTTTTGTGGGCGTTTACGGTTATAATCATAGGTTCTTTCAAGTTTTTTATTATTTTATTTTTATTGAATACAATGAGTGCATTTTTTGAGATATTTTCTGATGTCGTTTTTCATTCCTTTCCAATAGTGTTTTTGTTTTATTTTATTTGTCATGCGATTTATTCCTGGGTGGCCACCAAAACACAGGATCGTCATGAAATTTGTGAAGAATTTCTTAAATTTTTTCATTATTTGTCACGTGCATAACGTCTGGAGTTAATGCTATAATTAGATCTTTGAGAACTTTGGTACCAATTTCTTTAAATGTGTCTACCCGGGCATAATTATCTTTAAACAATTTGTCTCCTAAGGACAACTGTATTTTTCTAATTCCTAAATGGCCGGACTCTTTTATAAGCCTGGCAAAGAATTGACCTAAATCAGTCTTCGCCTAAACAATTAGATTTTTTATATTAATTTCGCTACAAATTTTCTTTCCTTTTTTCAAACGTAATTTCGGAGGATCGAAAACGAGCTGGACTAGTCTCTTTACTTCACATTTATTTAGCGCTTCAGATATTATTGGGTTCTCTTTGTGACTTTTTATTTCTTCATTTTTACTACTGGAATCTTAATTGTTATAATTTTTCTTAGTTTCGGATTTAGTCGTAACTTTTAATATTTTACACGCTTCTACCGATATTTGTTTTAGGTCTTTAATATCTATGCGTGATAATGCGTCGGCTACATAATTTTCTTTACCTGCGATATACTCCACCTCGAAATCATATTCTTCTAGTTCTAATCTGATTCGAGTTAATCTTGATGACGGATTTTTCATCAAAAACAGGAACGTTAGGGGTCTGTGGTCTGTTTTGACCAAAAATTTTCTATCGTAAACGTATGGTCTAAAATATATTATGGCCCAATGAATGGCTGCTAATTCTTTCTCAATTGTTGCTTTATTAATTTCTCCTTTAGTAAATGATCTTGATGCATAGGCATTTGGTAATTGTTTTCCTTCATACTCTTGGCTTAATACTGCTCCGCAAGCATATCCACTTGCGTCAGTTGTTATACAAAATTATTAACGCAGCCTTCAAATAGTCAAAGGATTTTTTGCAATCCTCTGTCCAGTCGAAAACTACATTTTTCTTGCAAAGTCTTGTTATTATTTTAGAATATTCTGTAAAATTTGGGACAAATCTTCTATAATAATTGCAAAATGCGACGAATCTTTTCGCCTCATCCGCATTTTTAGGTGTTGGGAAATTTTTAACATTTTCGAATTTATTGGGGTCTGGCAAAATTCCTTTGCTTGTGCATTTTTGACCAAGGTAAGTTATTTCTTGGTTGAAACATAAGCATTTATCCGGATGTAATTTTAAATTACATTTCCTACAAGTTGCGAAAACATCTCGTAAATTTTTAATCATATGATTTTCGGAGCATCCTAATACGAATAAATCGTCCATGTATAGGAATGCTTGTGAAGGTTTTAAAGCCTGCAAATGCCAATGTCATCATTCTTTGGAATGAGTTCGGTGCTACTTTAAGGCCATACGGTAGACTTTTAAAACAATAAGTACCATTCATATCCGCTGTAAAGGAAGTGATATCTCTTGACTCTTCGTTCAGTTCAATCTGTTGAAATCCAGACATTAAATTTAAGCATGAAAAATATTTAGCTCTTCCTAATTGATCTAGTATGTCATCAATTCTTGGTAAAGGGAATTTATCTTCGGTAAATTTTTTATTTACCTGTCTGTAATCTACAATCATTCTCCATCTTTTTCCTTGGTTATTCGGTAGTGATTTTTTCGGTACTAATAAAATTGGACTATTGAATTCTGAAATTGAAGGTTCTATTATGTCATCTTTAACTAATTTGTTTACTTGTTTATTAATTCCACTCTTATGAGCTTCTGGAATTCTATAATTTTTTACGTAGACTGGGTTGTTGTCTTTCATATGAAGTTTTTGTTTGTAAAAATTTTTAGTAGTATTTGGTTCTGTTTCCAATGAAAAAATGTCAATGAATTCTGCACATAATGCATTAAGTGATTTATTTGCAAATTTTGGAAATTTTTTATTTAATCTTTCTAGATTTTCCTTATTGTTGGGCTCATTTTCGAGTTTTTATACGTTTCATTAAAATGAAATGGTATATTAATTTCGTCACGAAACACAAAATTGTAAGTCCTTAAAGGAAAATATATAGACCCACCATTAAGTATACCGAAATAATCACGATGAAGAGCTGAGTTGATTTAGCCATGTCCGTCTGTCCGTCTGTCTGTTTGTATGCAAATTAGTCCCTCAATTTTTGAGATATCTTGATAAAGCGGGTGTATTTGGGTGTCCGATTAGACATTTGTCGGAATCGGCCGGATCGGACCACTATAGCATATATCCTCCATACAACCGATTTTTCAGAAAATGAGGATTTTTGTCATATCTTACTCAATTTAACAGATTGAAGCTTCAACCTTCACCATATACTTTCGTATATTGCACATATTGTTGCCTAAAAAAATTGATGAGATCGGTCGTATATATAGTATATATCCCCCACAACCGATTGTTCAGATAAGAAACTTTTCGTAATTACTGCCCTATTTTAAGAGCTAGAGGCTTCAAATTTCAACGAATGCTTCCGTATATAGCACATATTGTTGTCTGAAAAATTATAAAGATCGCTGATATGTATAGTATATATATGGTGGTATATATAGTATATATATATTAGGGCGGGTCGATTTAAAAATCGCTCATTGCTCTATGAAAATCGTATTCTAGGGATCAATATAAGAAACTTATGGGTAGGGGCAATTTCAATTCTACCTGCTGTGTCTTGTGGTGGCTTAAAAAAAACAACACAAGCAATTTTACGATCTGCAATTGTGTCACAGTGATACCTTCATTTTTTAAAACGGTTGAATAAAAAACCCACACAACTATGTTTACGACATGCAAATGCATCACAGTGATGCCTTGGTTTTAAAAGGGGGTTGTAAAAACGCTAATTTCTAATAATTTTTTTTAATTTTTTTCTATTACTAAGTTAAATTAATTTTTTCATTTACATATGTTCTGACTAAATAAATTTCTAAAGAGAAAAATAAACTCCAAAAAGAAAAAACATAGGCATTTCAAAGTGGGATTTTTCAAAATTTGCCCCTACAACCCAAAGGGGGGGACATCAGAATTCCTTTTAGAGGTATGGTTCCTTCGGCAAAGTTTCTTATTTTGATCCCTAGAATATGATTTTCACAGAGCAATGGGCGATTTTTTTGCCTCCGCACAAATCGACCCGGCCTAATATATTGTAACGAATTTACTTGCAAATCCTCTTATTTGCAATCCTCTGCTAAGTTCGAATCACTAAACTGTTGAATAAATAACTCCAATATTGAATAATGGAAAAAATGGCCTTTATTAAAGTACTTCACAATAACACTTATACTTTGCTACTCGAAATACTTCAGACAATTCTTTGGGTTTGTGGGATTATTAAATCTGAATTGTTTATTTCTATGTGAATTTGTGTCCCCGAACTACTTCCTGGATCGTGCGGGATTGGAAATACTATTGGATTGTTTTGGTTTTTGTTAGTTTTTAGATCTGAATGTATTATTTTTTATCTCTCCCCCCCGCTGTAAGTCCTATGGTCCTCAATATTAAAGTGGTCCCTCCTTCTGTTTTGATAACCAAAATTGCAAAATTATATTTTTTTAATTGAAATCTTATCCTAGTATGTCCCATCGCATGGGATTGGGAAATTGTCTTCCTACTACGTGGAGAAATTTGTGTCCTAATTAATAAGATAATTCATCTTTTTAAGTCCGCTTATACCGTGCCAGTAAATTGATTTTGTTATATCTTGACCATTCCCTCTGACATTTGTTTTGTTGGAGAATTAATTTTATCTTGAACATTACTGTTCAATTTGACCCTTTTTTTAATTATTGAAATATCCGCCTCCTCTCCGGTAATCGATTTAAGGAAGGGTTGAGTATGGAATCTTCAGACGTTGTTCTGGAAGATTATTAGCGTATTAAGGTGTAAAATTTTGAACATTATGTATATAATTTTGTTTAATTTATTTGAGGTGGAGGTTTGTTGGTTTCCCCCCTGTGTGTGTAAAACATTTTTCGTGACATTTCTCTGGTGTTATTGCGGGTATTTTCCCAGAGGATCTGAAATTTCCGACCAGAAATCCATTGGGTTATTTTGTCTGTTTTTTTATTATTATTATTGTTTATTATTATTGAATAGGTATTGAAAGAACGTCCCTAATTTCCCCTCTATAAATTATTGTTTTTTTGGTACTCATCCTGCGGAGTTACCCCCTCGGAACTGAGTTTTTGTTGGCGAATATGTAAATTTGAATTGGGATTTTCCAGTTACCCTCTGTGCATATTGTTTTAGTGGAAATTTTTGAATATGGCTTTTGCCCGTTCGTTTAGGTTGTGGAACGTTGCTAGCTCGCATAATTGTTTTTTTGGGAGGCTGTATTTTTTTTACAACATAGCTTTACACAGCTGATTGGTAGCATACTTGGTTGCTAACATCTGGGAGTTGTCCGTCAATATGTGTCAGCTCCTTCCAACGATTTATTGTGAATCTTTCCATTATTTCCCAGCAGTGTAATTGGTTTTTGCCGTTTTAAAACCTACAGTTGCCTTGCTGGATGTTCAGGAAGTTTTTGCCTGGTCAAAACTTCAACTGATTCCACCTTTAATTTGTGCTGTTTTTAATTTTTTTGTTTTATTGCTTCATCCAATTGAGCTTTTGTCATCAGTGGTGGTTAATAGGTTTCTGGCTGTTCCTTTCAGCTTGGTTTTTTATCATCGAAACTGCTAAAGCATCCTGGGTAGCCTTACTTTTATGTGTTCTAGGAATCCAAAAGCCTTCTAAGAACCTGTTTTCAATTCATCCAAAGCTTTTAAACCTCGAATTCTGCAGCACCTTGACTAAGCAGTCCCTTTAAAAAGTTCGAGACTATTGTTTGTGGATTTTGTCCGCTTTCTGTTTTGGCGAATTTTTATCAAGTAATTTCGCAAATTTTTTAGGGACTTTCCCCCTAACAATGGGTTGAGTCCCCCCCCTGTGGCAATAAGGCAGCAAAATCCTAGTTCTTATTTCTTTTTTCGAATGACGTTGGGACAATTGCCCGCAACGGTTAATATCTCTCAGTGAGGAATACCAATTTATCCAAATCCCCGACACTGGAAAAATTTTTTTTGGTGCTTCTAATCTGGATGTTTTTTAGGGCTGTTAAATTGCTATAATACCCCTTTGTATGATTTTTTCCTATATTTGTTTTAATGACTGTAATATGTGTGGGTTGTATTTTTGTTTGACACACTTTTATACGATTTTTTTCCGTGCCAAGAGTCCTCGTGTCTCCACAAGCTTGTTCCAGAATTGGTTTCCCCATTTTCCTTTTCCTCCCATTTTGGGTATATATTTGTCCCCCTTAGAATTAGACTTTGTCCCTAGTACCATAATCTGCCTCGGCTCAATGTATCTTTTTTCTTTTAAGAATTTAATTGTGAGCTTAGGTAATAATTTTGGAGAAAGTGAATTGAGGCAAGTGGCAAATTGTTTAATACTTCCCTCAACAAAGATTTTTGAAATAAATTCCTAATTGCCTCACTAGGTCCAATGACCTGAAATGGAATACCCACCGGGTTTTTATGCGATCAGAATATACCCGGCGGTAGGTATGCCTGAGTTCCCACGTAAGAGGCTACCTAAAATACCATAATTCCAAGAGGGCTGTGTAGCGCAACCTTTTAGGTGCCAGCGCAATATATACTGTCCTCCAAACCCAATTGTCAACCTCCACCTATCCGCCTGCGGAAATCCTGGTTTCAACTAACAGGACCGAGGCTACTGGCGACCCCAAGCTCCTCAATGGGAACTGGGGTAGGGAGGGAGGGAAATGGCCTGAAGGTTTTAATGTGGCCCACATAAATCGTTTTTTCCCCGAGATGGGGTCGGGCGAGCAACCTTAATGGGTGCTTGTGTTACCGAGAAGCGTCCTCGGATTTGTATCCGGCAAAGGACCATCACTCGTACCTCCCCCCCAAAGCTGTCGGGGAGCAACCTTAATCGCTACAAAAAACAACACAACACAACCTGAATGGAATTAATTCGTTTTGCATTGGGGTTCCTTCTAACTTTGGATTCTTTCACCTCCCCATTTCGAAATAATAATTGCTAAAATGTTCTTGTATTTTATTTTATCTTATTTATTATATAGTCCCCCGGTAACGGTCCCATATATTTAAACTTCGTACCTCCACCTTTCTTCCAGCTGTGGTTGAGTTCCCCCGGGTTTAAATACATTTTCTAAGGTGGGGGTTTCCCTAGGCATGTCGATAATTTCCACCTTTATGTAACTTCTGCTTCTTTTAATTTTTATCTTCTTTAATGAGATTATAACCTTTACATAAAATTCCTAGTTTCCAATTCTAAATGTTTATCCAACAGTGCGCTCCGTACGGCGCACGGACAGTGATAGCCTCGAGTATTTTTTAGGTTATTAGGCCAATGCACACTCGGCGTCACCATTGAAAAATCTTAAACTGTTAATGCCCTTGATTTTTTCTTATTTTCTGTCCCCTTTAAAAGACTTGTTGTCCCTTCCCCTCTGTGATTTGTGGATAAATTAACTTTTTTTTGGTAACAAATTGCTAAACCGACGCTTTTTTCTACGGTTGATTTTTTTACCGAAACCTCCTCTCTTTCTTTCTGATTTTATCTGGTTTTGGCAATCTTTTTTGGTTCCTCTTTTTATTTATGGTTGTTGCCTGAGTTCTATTGCCTAGTATTCTTCTAGTATTGTCAAGGATTGCCGTTAGGCCCCTGTTTTAAATTTTTTATTCTAATTGGTTTCTACTCAATTCTACTGCTTTTTCCACCTGATACTTTTTTCTAGCTTTGTTTTTCTTCTTTTCCTGAATTATTTTGGGGTACAAAACGCAAAAATACTGCGATCAAATTCTTCCTGCCTACCGTATATCGTTTTCATTTTAAAAATTTGGTGGGAACAAAGATTTCTTAATTCATAGTTGGCAAAAAAGTAGGATTTTTGCCCCCCCCCCATGAAAGCTGGCAGCCGTTAGGTTGCCAAAAATGCTTCTAAAAATACTTAAGAATGAAAAAAAAATAACTCATGGCCTTCTTGGCTGGTTCCCTGCGTTATCTCAGAACAGCCGTCCTTGTCTTCTTTCTAAGTTTTGCCAGGATCCCTTTTTTTTATCCACTTGCGTTTTATGCGCCGTGTGGAGTGGTCCGTGTTCGGTGGGCGGTAGTTGCAATTATACATTTCATCAACTGAAAGGTATACCCATGTACGGTGGACATAAATGTATCAAGGATTCCTAAACGGTTTGTTCTCATCCACCGTGGGTGCACAATATCAGGCTCCCTTGTTTTATTCCACTTCGTTAGCCGTCCGGTGGAGGCCTTTTTTGGTGGCGGTAGTGCATTACATTCAATTGAAGGGTTATCCCCATTGCGGTGGCCAATGTGGCAGATGCAAACGGTTTTATCATCCCAAACTGGGTGATCAATAAACCCAAGTTACCGGAACACGTGTTGTTTTTTTTTGTTATAAATTCCGCTGTCAATAACGCTAGCAAAGGAGCTTAATCCGGTAATTTAGTTTTTATGCTTTCTTTCCCGTGTTTGCAGCTGTAAGGCAGGATGCCCAATAATGCGGCCATGATGCCCAAGTACTGAAGTCCAGGATCTTAATAATGAAGCAGGATGCCAATAATAAGGCAGGAAGCCCATACTGATGCAGGTGATGCCAATAATGGGCAGTAGGCTACTAGTTTAGGTAGTCGATGCCCAATTTAGACAGGATCGCCATGTAAATAATTGAAATATTTGAATTTGGTGTTGGTAGTGGCCAATTAAGCGGCAGCAGACGTAATTTGAGTTCCTTTAATTAAAAAAAGCTGTTTTTTCTTTTATACAAAAGTTTTCTATAAGCTAAAATTACCTACTACACTAATACTTACACACTAAGTGTATCATACATATACCTTTCGGTTTCCCCTGGGAACTGCATATTCTAAGCAAAATAAATTAGCTGTGGATCTGCAACGCAAGCAT
>JARSSU010036430.1:0-11988 GCA_029619165.1 Eurosta solidaginis | reverse complement strand
CTTTTTGTTTTTTTATCTCAACTACGCCCTTCCACTTATCTCCAATCACTTAACCCTCCTTAACCTTCTATTTGGCTACTACGAAGTGCTTATTCGCTCCAATATTTCATTATCATTTTTTATACAATAATTTGACATATTAAATATCTATCGTTTCGAGTGAAGTTAGCATTTTCGATGCGTGATCGTAAAACACAACATACGGACTGGCTCAGGATAATAGAACCAAACTAAATAGTGTCACATTTCGAAAGTATTAAAATATTTTTAATAGTTAAAACTTTAACAATACCTGATTGTTAAGTGTATTATTGTTTTATTATTTTATTTTTTTTTTTTTTCCTTTTAATTTCAACAAATAACAATTTTCGTGAGTAGGGGCGAATCTAGTTTGAAATGAAAAAATCGGATCGGTCCAAATTAAAAAAAATTTGAAAGTTATCGTTTTAAACTTACTATTAACTTTTTTTTCTTTTCTAACGACGGATATGAAGATGGGCATTATCGATTTGTATGTTTACGCGACATATTAACATGCACAAGCAAGATTTTGCTATTGAATGGGACTTTACAAACCCATTGAATTATTGCGTCACATATATAGCATATTGGAATTGGTTAGGTAACTAAATCCTTTGAAATCCGATTCTAACTGTATTATTACTGTAATCCAAAAGAATTGACACGACATATTCTTTTGTACATAAATGTTGAAGTGAATAAAATTGAAGAAAAAAGTTTAGTAATGTAAATCCGAGTATCGAACCACATATTACAGACTTACATATTCAATAAATTTAATAAATTGAGTAAAATTTTATAATTAGTATAAATTAAATTCTTTATTCTTTGAAAGGAAATATAATAGCTGCACAATCCCAATTTAAAATAAAAGTGTTTCTTATTCATGTAAAATAAGAAGGCACAGGCAATTGGGGGCTCAACACGGGATATTTTCAGCTAAACGCGTGGGGGACGCGGGACGGCGATTTTTCTTTTTAACTAATTGAAAACACATAATTCTAACCAAAATTTCATTTATAAACAATTTATGGTTAGGAGATTGGGGTTTTGTTACATTTTAAAAAAAATCCTCCTAGCAATCAAACATATTGCAACAAATTCTTATCTGGCGACGAAGACGCGCTGGAAAATAATAAGAAATATATTTTGAATCAAACCTTTAAAAAGGAATCTGGATTGAAGACGAATGAAATTGTGTTGGATATGGATATGAATAAGGTGTACAATTTATGTAGCACACAGGAATGGGAAATTCAATGAAAGATGGACGCAAGACATACAAAGTAATACAGATTTAAGCATTGATTGAAAGTATTTTGAACATGGAATGGCACAGTGGAAGAGTAAGCAAAACATCCGAGGTACACGCGTAATTTGAAGAGTTGAATGAAACAGTTGCCTTATTGTATATCCATTAGAGGGATTTATAAGTTGACTTTCATGAAAACAAGTTGTAACGTTAAATGTTGTTTGAAACTAAAAAAGAACAATCAATATTTTAACAATTGAGGGGGAAAAAATTTAAAAAAGGCGGCGAAATTAGCAACGTTATTTATTCAGAAGAAAAGGGTAATAACATAAAATGGTTTATAATTTTCTACTGACAAAGTGTTTTTAAAAAATACCGCGCTATAATTTGAATTACATGCAATATCCAAAGGAGTTTACTCATAAAATAGCTTTTTAATAACAATAACTCCAAAACTAATGCATTCTTGAAATAGATGTTTACGCCTTTATTAAGTATGAATTTATTGTAATTCATTTGTTTTCGCTAATTATTTGAAGAAAATATTTTTGTGTAATACTTTGTATTAACATTAATATTTTATATTCATTTATTTTTAGTTATATTATCCTCTATGTGGATGCACAAAATATTCTGTGCATCCATAGAGGATATATAACTAAATAATTAAATATAAATACAATGTAATACAAGTATAAACAAATATTTTAAATAATTAGCGAAAATAATGAATTACAATAAATTCAACTTAATAAAGGCGTCAACATCTATTTCAAGAATGCATAGAGTTATTATTATTAAAAATCTATTTATATTAAACTCCTTTTATATTGCATTTAATTCAAATTATAGGCGTAAAACCCTGTCAGTATACAATTTATTAAACAATTTTATGCATCCCCTTTCTTCTGACACAACGTGCTAAATTTCGCCTTTTTCAATTTTTTCCCTCAATTGTTAAAATATTTTCTTTTCTTTCACACAACATACATACACTTGTTTCTCTGAAGTCAACTTAATCCCTCTAATGGTATAAATACTGCAACTGTTTCATTCAACTCTCAAATCCGCGTTTACCTCGATTTCTTGCTTCCTCTTTCCACTGCCATTTTCAAACTACTTCACTCAATTGTAAATCTGTATTTACTTTGATTCTTGCTTCCTCTTTCATTTGAATTCCCATTCCTTTTTCTTACATAAATTGTACCATGAACATATCCCAACAATTTCATTCGTCTTCCACCAGATTCCTTTAAAGGTTTGATTCAAATATATTTCTATTATTTTCAGCGCGTCTCTCGCATATAAAATTGTTGCAATATGTTGATTGCAGGATTTTTTAAAATTGAAACAATCTCCACCAATTGTTTCTAAATTAATTTTGGCTCATATGTGCAATTATTTAAAAAAAAAGTCGCCGCGTAGCTGAACTATCCCGGTTGAGCCCCCAATTGCTGTGCCTCTTATTTTAATGAATAAGAAAACACTTATTTTAATTTGGGATGTTCAGCATTTATATCGTTTCAAAGAATAATTAATACTAATTATAAATTAAAAATTATTAAATTATTTGAATATCTAAGTCTGTATATGTCGATACTCGATTACAACTAACTTTTTATCATATTTTTTATTACTCAACATTTATTACAAAAGAATATGTTTCTGTGTTCAATCTGGATACAGTAAAAATACAGTAGAACGGATTAAAGTATTTAGTACCTTAACCAATTCCCATATGTATATATGTGACGCATAATTCAATGTGGTGAAAGTCCCATTCAAAGCAAACTTGCTTGTGCAGTTAATAGCGAACATACAAACGAAATGCATCTTCAATCCGTTAGAAAGAAAAAAGTAAAGTAAGTTAAAACTATAACTTCAAAATTTAATTTGGACCGATTCAAACTAGATTCGCCCTCACGAAATTGTATTTGTTAAATAAAAGGAAAAAACAATAAAAATATAATACACATAACATCAGGTAGTTGTAAAGTTTTAACTCTTAAAATAATTACTTTCGAATGTGACACATTTCGTTTTTGGTCTATTCTCCTGAGCCCGTATCGTGTTTTACGATCACGCATCGAAAGCTAACTTCACTCAAACGATAGATATAAATCTGTCAAATTATTTGTAAAAATGATAATGAAATCTGGATCTAATAAGCACTCGTAGCCACTATTTTACGTATTTTCTTTATGTGCTCTACTGTTTCAGTGCTATTGCGATTAAAAAAAAATTGAATTCGATCACGGATCGTAAAACATGACACTGCCTCTGCAAGTTTATGCTGAGCGCAAAAAATGCATTGCAAAATTTCAATTTTTTTTTGCTGTTATACAAAATGCGAGATCCCTATAGATTAGACAAGGTTTCAAAGCTTATTTATATATGAAAAAAGCGTATTCATAAAAATTGTTGACTAAAGAATGGACTTTGTATACCATACAAGAACTGATATTCATTTCGAATATCTTCTTGAATATTTCTGAGTAAGAGAATTGTAGAGTCAGAAGTTTCATAATAAGACACCATGAATTAAATTCAGTCAGGCTATGTTTGATTCAAAACCTAATTTTATTTGAATATGTTGTACGTTTTCTATTAACGACAGACTGAAATCGAAACTCAAATTCTTGTATGGTTTCCATTTTACTTAATTTACTATTTTACAGTCAATTTTATTAGAGTTTGGCTAGTTTTATGTGGAATAAGAATTAATAATAGCATTGTCCAAATCCCAGTGATCAATTTTAGTTTCGCTGTTTGCGCATCATGTTAAAAGTGAAATAAATAATTATAATTAATTACGTACAAATAAACCTTGTTGTTGACATTAAAACAATGCTTAAGTATATAGGTAATATATTCACTCATATGTATATAACCATATTGTTATACAAATAGCAAATCTATTATACTGTTATATATCCAATAAGTTTCATACATACATCTAAGAGCGCAAAAGTGGTGAAATTCCATAATAAAAATAGAGCGTATTTCGCTTCGGACAATCTTGGTCTACTTATTGTGCTATTTTATGCCCTGTATGTGAACAGCGAGAAATGGACTGCTTCATTATTGCATCGAAAAATTATAATAACGGTGTTTTTTTTAAATGCATATACATCTGCACTTAAACTTTTTATGGACTGCTAAGTGCACAACTTTGTCCACAGTTATGAAATAAAATAGGTGTTTATAAAAGCAGTACTTCCAAGTTTCATTGTGTAGTTTTATCAACTTTTGAAATATTTTACCATCCCTAATTAAAAAACTAAATGTCAAGAGAGTAAATGTAAGTAATTTACTTCAACTGTTTTGATATTTGGGTGGCAGTGCTGCCAAATGTTTTATTGAGCTATATGCAGTTGTACATAAGCTTGTTTTTTAGTCGCAAATGTAGATGTATATACATGCAAGAAAAACACGGCCAATATAAAGAAGTATTTGGCAACAAAACCATTATCAACATAAATTGTGGTTTACACTTCTTTTGTGTTGTTGACTTTATACAGAAGCAAGCACGAAAATAGCAGAGGCAATTTTTTTTGAAAATTGTTCATTCCCTTTTTTAACTGAAATGTCTCAAGCAAATTTTAAAGAGTTTTCGAAAAAAAATCGAAGTTTTCATTTAGAGTTTTCCAAATTTATTTGAGAATACATTTTTGTAATCAACTTTAGTCTAACAAAGTAAAATTCTCGCAAAATTGGCATTGATTTTTGAAAGTTTTTATTCCGATGACTGTTTCAGATTTTCTTTCTCATAAGAAATAAAGCTATGCGGAATTGTCGATGGCTTTTTTTCGTAAATGTAGGTTGACAACAGAACTATTATGAACATAAATTGTGGTTTACAGCGAACACGAAAATAGCATTCGTCAATTCTTCTTTTTTATATTCAAAATTTTGAAATTGCTATGAATTTTGTAATCAAACGACTCAAACAAATTTTAAAAGCGTTTTCGAAAAACAATTGAAAATTCGAAAATTTCGAACCCTTCATTTAAAGTTTTCAATATTTTTTGAGTACACAGTTTTGTAATCAATTTTAGTCTAACAAAGGAAAAGTTTCTCAAATTCGCATCAATTTTCGAAATTTTTTATCCCGAAGACTTCGCAACTGTCGATTAATGTTTTTTTTCCTCGCAAATTTAGATGTATAAAAATGTAAAAAAAGCACGGCTAATATAAATAAGTATTTTGCAAGAGAAATTGTGTGTTACACTACTTTTGTGCCGCTAACCTTATACAGAAGCGAACACGAAAATAGCAGTGGCAATTCTTATTCATTCAAATATTCGGAGTTTCTATGAATTTTGTAACTAAAACGAATAAAGCCAATTTCAAAGCATTTCGAAAAAACTGAAAATCCGAAAATTTCAAACCTTTCATTTAGTGTTTTCAAATTTTTTTGAGTATGCAGATTTGCAATCAATTTGAGACTAACCAAGTAAAAGTCTCTTAAAATTCGCATTGATTTTTTAATGTCTTTCTTCCAAAGACTTATACTGATCTTACTTTATACTATTGGTCCTTCGTACGTAAGAAAATATTTAATACTTTTCGGAAAAAAGAATGCCAAAATCAATGCGAACGCGAAGAGATCTATAACATGTATTTAGTTACGCTAAAACTGATCGGCTTACAAGTTTTAGATTTTTAAAATGTTTTTGTGATTACCTTGCACAATTTTTCATTACAAAATTCATGAAAGTTTACCCAATCGAAAAAAAAATTAATTGGCGACATTTGATAAAAGCCACCAGTGCTATTTTTGTGTTTGCTGCTATATATTGACGTACCACAATAAAAGAAACAAAGAAGAATTTGAAGATTTTACTCTTCGTGTGGTATATTTATATAAGATCATAAATTATTGACATTTTCAAGACATCCCAGCAGGAAAAAAATAGTTACGAGCTAAGTAGAAGCTTGTTGAAAAATAGTCAGACCTGGTTATTTCTGCCTTACTTGTCAACTAAATATTAATCAACAAATTACAGTATTAAAACAAACAAACTGCTAACTGTATACTTTTCAACCAGCTTGTAGCTAACTATTTGTAGCTAGCTAGTGGTAAACTACTCGCTGCAGCTCCGTAAAATAGTCAAACATCAGTTAGCTTTTTTTTAACAATAAATAATTTTTCCCTGCAGGGATTTTATTGATTGTTTGATTAAATTATTGTAAAGTCACTGTGAACTTAATATGTAATCAAAACATGTCAATAATTTTTATCTTTTAAATATATATAAACTAGATAATATGAAAAGGAGTACATACATGTGAACTAAATGATACAAAACATAAATATATAGCATACAAATACGAAAATATTAAAAAAAATGAAATATATACAACTACATAAAAAAACAACTTACAAAAATAAGTTAAAATATTTATACAAAATATGCATATAATAGTGAAATTATATACATACACCATATTATATTATTACAAAGTAGAAATTGAGATTATATGTATACATTAAATGTTTATATTGAAAGAAAATTAAAAGTTTTTTTACTTATAATAAGTACGAAAGTTAAGGTAAGTAAAATAAGTGGTTTGCTTGATATCATTTCAAAACAAGATATACTTACAGTGCCCATGGCTTCGCGCAAGTTGTACTGAAGAGGGTGTAGAGGACTCCACCGTAGACGGCAATCCTCATGTTTTCTTTACTTCTTACTTTTCACACTTTATCCTCCCCCATGGCAACCAGTTCTAAACATTGGGCGCGCCTCGCAGATTTTTTAAAAACTTCTACATCCATTGTCTCATCCATTTCAATTTCTACTATCGCATTTTGAAAACATACATATATTGTGAACCACTTGACAGAAGCAAGAATGTGCATTTCCTTATACATATGTTGAGTAATGTGTGTATCGAAGTCACCATTTATTATTCGATATTATATTTAAACCCCGAATACCATCCATAAAGGAAAACCATAAGAATTGATGTTATAAGAGCGCGAAAATTTTGGAATTTTTCGAATGTAAAAAACTTTAAAAGTTGATTTGTCAACATTTGATTTTACGAAATCATTTTCTTTCATTGACTTTTTGTCAGCCCACCATTAAATTATTGCATCGGTCTTTTGATACATGTGCAAGAGTTTCAATTTACCTTATGACATTTTTAAGTGTCGTTAAGGTCAATTGATCTTAAGTCCGTTGGCCTTATGTCACTCCGACATTCAGTTATTGCATATCTTTGGTATTGATACATTTGTAAAGTTTCGATTAAACTTAATGTCATTGAAGTGTTCATGATGTCCGTGAATTAAGTAACATCACCATCAAATTATTGATTGGCATCGGTCCTTGATAGGTGTGCAATGTCAAAATTGACCTTATAGACATTGAAGTGGTCATAAGGTTAATTGATCTTATATCCGTGACCTTATGTCACCCCACCATCAAATTATTGCACTGTCACCTGTCGTTGATAAGTTTACAAAGTTTGAATAAATGAGTTCGTTTAAAGTGGACCAAAATCGAGTAAAAAGGAGTCGGTTACGTACAAATATTCCAGTGAAGCTAATATAAGGGTGTTAAAAACCGGTTTGGATACCAACTACTCTTGAAGTTCGGTGCGTAAAGATAAAGGTGAATATCTACAAAATTTATATTTTTAAGTTAATTAGAGCTAACCCATGAGGTGAAGTAAACCTAGCAGCTCTGCAACTGTATCAAAACAAATAATCTCTGGCTTTCTTAGAAGAGCTTCTCCAGTTTTTTTTATCGGTACCAGCCGATATTTATTTATTTTTATTATTTAAAGTCGACGACAAACTTGAAATGGTCGACTGCATAATATAAAAGATATATAAATGTACCACTCAAAGCTTAGAATTAATTGTTCCTTCTTAATGATACATGTTGATAAATGTCCCTCTATCCTTATACGAGATCGTGCCTGACATAAATCCCGGCATATTAAATAGTTTGTATCTCTCAGATTAGATAGGCAAGTGTTGCATTACGCATAGTGGCAAAAGTACATTCAAGACTGATACAGCTATACAAGTCATTGTAGTGCGCGCACCAGAGAAGAGAGGATTATTTTTAGCAAAGTTTCGACGACAAGGGGGTAAATAAAAAGGAACGTAGTGTCTGGATACTTGATGAGCTTATGCATGAACAATACCCCCAGTAATATTCTCCGATTTTCCAGAGTGGGTAAGTTAATAAGAGGAAGTCTATTTCTGTATGGAGGAAGGTGGAGACTTGAGTCCAAACTAACGCTGCGCAATGCGAGAATCAAAAATTGCTTTTGAACTGACTCAAGACACTTTAATGCTTCGAGGAACAGGGCACCAAACGCATGAGCAATACTCGAGTATTGAACGAACCAGCGATGTGTAATAACCTTAGTGGGGGTACGGATCATCGAACTCTTTAGCCATCTTTTAACAAATCCAAGTACACCCAACGCTTTGTTGCAATAGATGGAATATCCATTATAAAATCTAGTTTCGATCATTTGCAATAGACATATGCTCCAAAGGCGTACCATCTATTACGTAGGTTTCAATACTGGCTTCACTCGGTGAAATGTCATATGCCTACATTTAGAGCAATTTAAAGCTAGTAAATTTGTTGTGCACCAACATTGGAACGAGTCAAAGTCGGCCTGAAGAAGATCCAAGAAACTCAAATCGGTAGGACAGTAAGTGTAGCAAAGCATACCTTATAGTATGGGGATATAATATTGTCTGTGGCAAGCAGTAATGAAAAAGGTAAAGAGCAAAGGGCCTAGATGACTTCCCTGGGGTATATCGGAGAAAACTCCGAACAGTTCCGACAGATTGCACTTGAACAGGACTTTTTGTGTCCGGTTAGAAAGATAGCTTTTTAGCCACATTAACAGGTGAAACGGAAAGCCCAGTAATCAAGTCTATGAATAAGTAACTCATGGTGACGGTACCAAATGCTTTGCTGAAGTCCGTGTAGATGACATCCGTTTGCTTGTCGCTAAAAATCCTTCCATAACTATAGAGGTGAATACAAGTAGATTTGTAGTGATTGACCTTTGACGAATGAACCGTGTTGGCATGGAGATAAATGACTAGAACACTGATATTGGATTTGACTGATAACAATCTGTTCAAAGACTTTAGGAATGGCTGAAAGTTTAGCAATACCCTTGTTGTTTTCAACTTTTGACCTACTACCTTTTTATGCAGGGGTATAATAAAAGACTGTTTCCAAAGTGGCGGGAATGACGCAGATCCCAGAGATAGCTCAAATATTTTAAAATAGGCTCATACATGTTTTCAGCGCAGTACCTAAGCACGCAACTAGGAACACCGTCTAATCCCGGAGAAAAGGTGGGCTTCAAAGATTGAAGACTCTGAAGAACAATATCACTATCAATAGCAATTCATAATGGAATTCGAGTATCTAAGCGATACGGGTATTGACCGGAATGAAAACCGCTGGAGGAATAGGTGGGCCTAAAGAGCCCTGAAAATAGTTCTGCAACATCGTCATCAGTGTAAGCTTTTTACATCCAAAGGTAAATGAGGAAGGATACCCAGAAGTTTTCCGCTTTGAATTTACGAAACTATAAAACTTTTTGGATTTTTAAAAAATTGGGCTTTACAACAACTTAAGTAGTTTTACAACAAAGCTGATTAAGACGGTGAAAGTTAGAACGAGCTATTAGATATTAAAGAGGTCTGGCAGATGCTCAAGATTTCTGAATCTCTTACTAAAGCCTAGATTTATGTTATTTAGTCTGGCAAGTTGCCTTGAAAAGCAAGGGCTATCGAAACATAGTTATAGCGACTAGGAATGCAGGTATCAAAGAAGACCATCAAGCGTATGTAAAATATAGAGATTGTCGAATCGACATCAGTGCAAGCAAAGAGATCCGACCAATCATGGGAAGCAACAGATCATTGAGCGTAATGAAATTCGCTTTGTAGAAGCATCTAGATCGTGGACGAGACTATACTTGATCTACGGGTAGGCTGAGATTAAGTGATATCTCTAGCGTAGGATGAAGAGGGTCTACTGGAAGCGATAAAGGTGGATTTGCGAAGGGCAGTACCCCCGAGCCATCCACAAATACTAAATCCAGCATTTTAATTCCACTATTTGGAACACTGTTAATCTGTAAAAGAGATGAGTCTAACAGGCAATTGAGAAACTCATGTTGAGCAGTGGGAGTAAAAAGTTTGAATCACTTATAACCAACTAACTGTTGGGCAAGTTAAAGTCCCCAACAACAACAAGTCGATCGTTATCTCCTAACTGCGAATGCAAATCGCAGATGGCCGGGCTATGACTAGCATAAACATCCATATCCGAACGAGGTGGTATGTACGAACAGCAAACAATTACGCTATAGCTACCGATGAATTCGATATGAGAATATTATCCAGCGAAATCAAGTCAGATGATATGTTAGAATCAACAGCAATAAGGACACTTCCGCTCTAGAGATGCGGTCACGCCGATAAACAGCATATTTATTTGAAAAAACTCAGAATTGCAATTATCAGGCTTTAGCCAGGTCTCCGTAAAAGCTACAAACTTGTGCAGAAAAGTTGAAAGAATTAAGGAAGAATGGAACAAGTTTGATCGTAACCACGAACATTTTGATATTTAATGAGAAGACGGGACAGATCAGCAATTACCTTTGTGTTGTTATTACTGTGTTCGTCATGCCGTTTTTTGGATGCAATAAAACAGGTTCGGCCCTCGACTTCTTGTGAACAAGGGAACCACAGTATGCTTAGGCCAAAAAGAAGAATCAAGCACCTTATCGATATATGCATCTGAAAGGGATATTTTAAATGCGGAGATGTTTCTGTCATATTTAAGTTAAATTTATACTCATTGATGTTACTAGTTGGTGTAACACCAAGTTTAGAGTAAACGTAATGAGCAATATCATTTTCGGTAAGCGAGGAGTGTAATCGTCAAGTATATTGTTTTTTTATTGGCTAATAATTGACAGCGAATTATAACCGCAGAATTATCGGTTTTTTTACGGCTCCTCACTTAGTTTATATTTTTTTATCGGCTTATTGCCGGTTTATAGACTTTATATTGAAGTTTTAACGATATCTGTTTCATAGCGATACTTAATCGATAAACACGGCACTAACAAATTGAAAACACTCCGATAAATATCATAGCCCATGTCGAACACTAAATCAATAACTTTTGATAAAAATCAATAATATCTTAACGATAATAAATCGATAGGTTTCAATAACATACAGATTTGTTTTTAATAACAAACCGGTAACTTGTCAACAATTTTTTGGTCACATATCGTTAAATAATCGATTACTTTTACATAACAAATCGCCAAATTTTCGATAACAAACAGATAACTCGCCTATAAAAATCCGTAACTCATGTTAGCTTTTGTTACCGATAGCCTCGAATGCCTCATCGACAATATATTGATTACTAACCGATAACTCGTCGATAAGAAACGGAAATGGTGAAGGTGTGCTATCAACGAAGTATAGGCGTGTTATTCATTGTTGTCCAAGCGTTCTTTAAGAAACCGCTAGCACTTCGATAACAAATTGATAGCACGCCGCACAGTGTTCGTGTAGAACAAGCTAGCTGGACAAAATTATTTTATGAGATTTTCGTTTCATATGCAGTCATTTACTACAACTACGTCATTTTTTTCAGCCATATGTTCTTTTTTTATTTTTTTCCAAAATTTTA
>JARSSU010036429.1:0-35275 GCA_029619165.1 Eurosta solidaginis | reverse complement strand
AAAGGCGCTAACAAAGTTCGATTTATGCGCTTTATTCTGGCTTTGGCTTAGTTGAGTGAATTAAATCTCACATTGATAGGCCATTTTATGCACAAGAATGGAATCGCTGCGGCTTACAAGTTATTCTTAACAAAATCAACACATAAAAGCAGCTGAGATCCAACTGAATACCCAACTGGCGCCAGATGAGACAAACTTAAAGTGACTATCGCCTTTTGAAGCACGACGAATACTATTTTAGCACCAAATAATTAAAATTATTTTACATCAAAAGTTAGAAATTCATATTCCTTATTTTTGTCTGGGTAAACTTTATGTTGTTGTTCTTGTTTGGACAGTGCTTTCGCTTCATTCAGTAGGTTCGACCACTCACAAATTGTCACTAAATTCCGCTCAAAGGCTTCGTACGGAAATCCCAGGAAACTGGCACTTTCAACCGGCTTGAACTTTGTATAGCGATACTGGTCTTAGAGACGTAGGCTCCACATTACAACTGAATAGATGGTTGGTGTCATTTGGGGACATATCGCATGCAGGACATATATAATGTGTCTCGGTTTTATTTCCAGATAAGTGAAATTTTAACAATGCCCAGCACGGAGTGGACCAGAGTGACTCGCATCTGCCTAGGTAATCTGCTTTCCTCTTCTGCAAGGGTTGGATTATGAATATTGATAGCAGATACACCGAGCGCGAACCAGCGAAAGAATTTACCGACTCAGTGTGGATAAAGTTTGGGGCTTGCTTATATTTAACTGGATCGAGCAAATGAATAGGTGTGTGCCAAATTTCATCAAAAGAGGATATGGAGCTGTTTTCTTTTCCCTCTTGGAACATGTCTAGATCATGCAAGTATTTAATGGGATCTGCATGTTTGGCAATTCGTAAAACTGTCAGTTTAATATTTCATGAGGGTTTTTTATGTTAAGTTCTTTTGACCAATGCTCTGTAAGTTATTAGCGCGTTTCTTTATCTTTCTCTAAGTGTGCCGGCAAGCGACTTGAGGATTGTGTAGCAGCTTTTTACTTGGTATAACAATTTCAAAAGCATGTGCCTTAAAGGTAAAAGTTTTATCGAACGTTACACCTAAGATCTTTGGGTCACTGATAGTTCATAGCGTAACGTCATCGACGTGACGCGTCCAATATTTGAGTCATATGTTTTCTTCCACGTCTATATTTTCTTTAAACGTTATATATGGCTACGTTGTCGTACTGTCGTGGTTTTTCGGTGGATTGACATAAGTCCCTGGAAATAAGTTTAATTGATCTTATGAGCATGAAGCCATCTTATTATAGTTTTTGTCCGTATGCTAAGGTCAAAAGAAATAAGGTTCATTCGTCTTATGTCCACTTCAAATGGTCAAAAGCTCAATAGGTTTTATAACATTCTTATTTTAAGGTTGGGGCCGTGTTTTCATAGTTTTGTCTGTGGGGTGACATAAAACGTCCGCGGAAATAAGGGCAATTGATCTTATGAGCATTGCACATGGCCACTTAATTTTTTGCTAACACGCCACGTTTTCATATTTTTGTCAGTGCGTTGAGAAAAGGTCAACGGAAATAAGATCAGTTGATCTGATGAACATATTAAATGATCTTGCTGTCGGTGGCCATTTAGTAGACTTCCATCTAAGTTATGGCATTGTTGACATTTTAATGTGTTTTGCAAAAAAAAACATGTTGAGACTACGTAATAAGACCATTTACACAAAGCACATTGTTAATGACGGTGAACATATAGCCATTTGAAGTTTGACGTTGTGCCGATTTCATAAGGATAATTGAAGTTAAGACCGTTAATTTAACGTCACCTTTCGCATGCCTATACTTTCAATTGAATCTGCGCCATTTGAAGTGGTCATAAAGTTATTGAAGCTGTGGCCGTTGACGGTATGTCATCCCCCAGTTTGTCAGCTAACTCATAAGTTAAATTTAGTTTATAGGTAGTTAACATAAAGACGTTTATAGAATATCTCAAAGACAAATTGCGGTATATAAATGTTAATTTTTTAAGAGTGTGTCTACGTTTTTTCCCTGCGTCACTTTTTTATTTTTATCTATATTTCTCTTTCCTATCGTTTCTCGTTTTCCAACTAACTCTATCGACGATATTAACATTACGTGGGGCGCCGCATGGTCGCTTCTACTGAGCAGTTCTCACTTCAAACGGATTTAATTGAGGCTCAGGTAAGATATTTTTGCATAAAATTCTAAAGTAGGGCATTATTCAAACGCGGCCTTTTTTCAAGATTTATGAGATAGCGCATTTCAAAACGACACGCGAGCAGGCAGCAGGCGATATTACCTAGAAAGTACAAAATACCTAATAATTATGCTGTGAAAGTTTTATTAAGATGGATTGAGAGCTTTCGGTGCCCTCTAAAAAACAGATCCGCACACTTGTATTTTTGTTTATAAGATAAATGTAATGATCTAATGTTTTAATATCCAAGATAATGGAAAGTGAATTTGATGTGTCATTTATAATTTTAACGACATTACTATATCACCTTCTCCTTCATTTGTGCGCTCCTTTCAGCTGTCATTTGATTTTTCTTGTTCACCTTGTCTCCGTTTCTCTACTATTCGACAGCTTTTCTCTCCATTGATGTTTGTCACACTCTTATTGCTTCTCCCTCTTCTGTAAACAGTTTTCTCTCTCGCCTGTCTGTTCAATTTATCGAACACTTGTTAGTCCCCTTACATAAATTTTGTACAACACCAGCCACAGCTGCTGTTGACAAGTAGTGCTCTGGCCACCAAATTCTTTAGATTATTTCCGGTAAAGTAGCTGTGGCGGAAGCGAGGTGAAACTCATTTCGTGACCTGATTGTTGTGCTTTTACATTTTTATTATTTTCTTTTTATACAGGTATTTCGGTTATAACAATTTTACTATTATAAAAATAGAACTTAATGTTACTTCCTCAATATGTGTACGCTCGCTTTCTTATGCCGGATATGCAATATTCTTAGTCTGAATTGTGGCACTGCACGCTCTAAGAGTTTATTACAAATTGACTTTTATTTAATTTTCGTAATACATTTTATCTCTTTCGATTGTTTTGCCACAATTGTGCCTGTTGTTGTTGTTGTAGCAGTGCTTCGCCCCATCCAATAGGCGCCACCGATCACAAATCAAAAGCGACGGACCATAATGACCCCTCTCATGAGGGTTAGAGGCGTTGGTTCCACATTACAATTAAATAGATGGTTGGTGTCGTATGGGACACTTTGCAAACAGGACATATATTTTGTATGTCTGGGTTGATTCTCAATAGGCAAGAGTTTTACCTGTTGCAGTTCTCAGATCGAAGTTGAGCTAGAGTGAAGCATGTGGGAGAGTGCGTTCCTCTTCTGCGAGTTCTGGATATTTTTCTTTAAGAACTGGATTCGCCGAGAAATTCCTGGCATAGAGGTCCGACGCCTGCTTGTTCATAGCACTTAGCACCTGCTTGCGCTTTTTTGCTAATACGGCTTACGGAGATGACCTCTTAAGCCCTGAGTGGGATGCCTGTTGGGATGTCCAGGTTTCTGGGTATTCAGCAAAAACAGTTTTTTTAGTATTCCTTTTCACCTCCTAACGGGGAGTAATCTCACCTCATTGTGTAGGTCGTGTTCTGGGGACATAAGAAGACACCCGTAGCGGTTCTGTTGGCAGTGTTTTGGCAGGCCTCTATTTTCTTGCAGTGAGTAACCTTTAGGCTAGGCGAAAAAATCTGGGACGCGTAGCATGCAATCGGCCGGTCAGTTGCTTTGTAAGTGGTAATGAGCGTTTCTTTGTCTTTACCTTAAGTGCCGCCGGCAAGAGATTTGAGGATTTTATTACGGCTCTGAATTTTTAGGAAGGGTCCTAAAATTTTATATGCCGCCTCCAAACGGTATCTGCAGCAGATAAATTTGCACTGATAAACTTTTCATGCAGAATTACACTCGAGTGCTTGCCAAATCACTGCCTAGGGCGATCCCGCTTTGAAAGCTCTCTTCTAATTCAAAAAACTTGTTTCCAAAATTTTATGTTGCTTTGCCCAGGTGTAAACGGAGATCTTCGGTGTGGTAGGCGTAGTATGTTACCACCACACCACGGCGGTCACCAGAGATTCCATATATGTATTAGAAATTGTGACGAGAGAGAGAGAGGGGCGTAGTGGGAGTGGGACTAGTTGTGAAAGTGAGAATGGGAATGGGAATGTATAGTTTAATAGTAGTAGAGTTGGTGTGGGAGTAGGATTAGTATGGAAGTGGGACTGGGAATAGGTTTGGAAGTGGAAGGGAGACAAGACTAATTAGGAAATGGAAGATATTGTTAAAAGGATGAAACAAATAGTGAAAAGGGGTAGCTTGGATTAATTTTAAATGTATTTATTTTCGGGCAGAACACCGTCTGCCTTATACTTATTTATAATCTTGAACGCAGTGTGAAACAAAATTTCTACTTTTTAGGGCTTACAAAGAAACGCGAATCTTAACTGAATATATTTATTCTGCTCGCATCAGAGAATATGACTTTGCTAGATGTTCCATTGCGATACTCAGCTTGCGGAGAAAACGTTTTTTGTGTTACGACGTTTGTTGAGCCATTGGCCACAAAAGTGGCGCTGTTTCGCTGAGATTTCATTTTCATACGTATGCTATCTTTCAATTCCGGGGCAGTTACTGGAGCAGTTTCAAACCTACCCAGATGAGCTAATTTGATGCTAGCCTTATTATCGCGTTCAATGGGCTTTCATGTCATTCTATTCAAGCAAGAGGATAAGGCCACTGTTGGAGCAGTGATTTAAATGAAATCTTTCTTGAGTAGAGCACGAATAAACAGATAGTCTATATAGAAGAGATTTAAAACAAATCCTCTTCTCGTGCTGCATGCCTAAAATCCGTGTGGTCGCGCTTTATTGATAAAGGACATTATTTCTAGCCAATCTTATTTTGACTTATCATAGCCTTCTTCTTTTCCGTCGGTAAAGGTTCAGAGAGGGGTGTGGTGGGTTTCTCCGGGGACTATCTCTTTTGGGGCTATGCACAGTTCATGATGTAACCAATGGACTATTGTAAAGAGTCTATTCGATTTTCCTAACGCCTGTGGATGTGTGTGTGTTGTAGCGATAAGGACACTCCCCGACAGGCCTTGGGGAGTTTTACTCGAATTTTTTATAGGCATAACATTGTATCCATGTTGTTGTTGTATGAAAACTATGGGGACTCACTAACTATCTCGTGTTAAATATCACCTATGTGCAAGGAATTAACATATCACTCATAAGAAAAAAGTTCGTTACGTTGCAGTAATGACCGTAAAAATTGCCGTAAGCGAATGTAGAAATTTAACGTGTTGAAGCGTCTGAAAAAGTCTTTATAAGTAAAGTGTCCTCAACTTATATACATATAATCTCTCCTGAAACGATCAAATCTATGTAAATCACAAGTTGACAGCCACATCTTCCTGTCCCCAAACATATTGATCGAACTTAATTTGTTATTAAAAAGGAAGCTGCAATATTTATGCATTTAAATTATAAATATTTTTTGGATTGTGATCACAAAAAACAAATATTTTTTATTACATCTACCATTTATAATTAAAATTTTGAATTTTTTTGTATTTTACCTCAAATATTAGCTACACTATGTATTTGTGTTTCCGTTTATAAATTTTTCTTACTTTCACCTTAAATCCCTAATTGTGGTCACCTACATAAATATTACATTTTATATACTATTTCCTTTATATTTTACACTGTGTTTATTACACTATTAACATATATGTGGTACATTTGTTGTGTTTACGTGTTTTGAACTGAACCTTTTTTAGTTTTCTTTTTATTATAATTTTATTTATGATATTGAAGAATAGAACTGACTCTTATGCCTCGTCCACATTTGTGTATTTCAAGAAGTGTTTTTTAATATTATCAAAACATACAAATCAACAAGCCAACATTAGTATATATATGTCTTATAAAAACGATATTTTGATGCTTTTTTACTTTTACTAGTTTCTAACAATGCAGTTTCTGACAAGATAAAAATTCATGCGACCAATTACATTTTAATAGTTTTTTCTTCAAAGTTCTTCTTTATAGATTATTTTTTCTTTCTAAACAAATTAAACTTATTTATTTTTGCATTTTTTGTAAATAAAAGAAATTCTTTTTTGCTTTTTTTATAATTAAAGGTATTTTTCACAACACAACATTTTTTTATGCTTTATTTAGCTCGAATTTTATTATTTTTGTTGTTGTTAATAAACAGTTTCGCTACTTCAACTTATTTTAAACACATCGCATGCATATATATTCTGAAAATATTATGCTACTTAAATTTTTTTTGTTTTTTACATATATTTTGGAGATTTTCACTGGTTTATTCTCCAATATTTATTATAAAAATTTTTTGTTTGTAGTTTTGTTAATCAAAATATTCTTTAAGTGTTTTTATTAAAAATTTGTATCATGCCATCTTAGTCAAACTTTCATATTATTTTTAATATTGTATATTTTTTTAATTAATTTTAAAATAATATTTTTTATTTTTGTTGCAAAATTTTTATAATTTTTTACATTTATAAAAATTCTAACGCTCAACTACATTCCATTGCACTTCCACATGCGTCGCAGACAGCAACACTTCCACACGCTTTAAGCAATTAAACTTGATACACTTGTACATTGTATATTTATGTATGTAGATTATGTGTATGTGCGCTACCCCAATCAACTATTCCCTAACAAGAAAGGTGCACGCTTCCCTTGCAGTATCTGTACTGCCACTCTGCTTTAATCATGTTGCACCGCTTTCATTTCCGTTTGCACTTATTTAACAAAAGCCGTTCGTCCGTTTGCTTTGCGTTTTCGCATTAAATTCGTTAACCATTCAAGCGTTCAGTTTTTCAACCGCCCGTGCAACCGCTTGCCTACCCGCTCCACCGTATTCGTTCACAAACGCACACACCGTTACTTGCATTCGTCTTACGCGCACGCTCTTCACTTGACGTTCACCGCCTAAAAAATTACGTTTATTTTATACTACAATGTGAAAATTGCTTTTAAATTTTTTACGTCGGTATATTTGGCGTAATTGCATTGCATTGTACGCGCATACCGTTAGCGCTTTAACGTTCTATATCCGTTACGCTTTACATTACATGTTGCATTAGCAACGTATAAAAACAAACTGGCTACGACTCCAACCGATACATTGCGACACAAACGATTATGGCTTGGCTCGGTTTGCCAGAGCCGAACACACTCGAAGGCTTGCTTTTGTTTTTCCAATTCTTTTATTTATTTTTTCTGGCGCTTCGTAACAATGCTTTCACGGCAAACGTCTTGTAAGTAACAAATGGCAAATGACAATGGCCAGTTGTGGCAGGCGCGCCGGCTCCGTGCCATGCGCACCGCCAACAACAGTCAGCGGCCAACAGTCAACGTTTCGTTGTCGCAAGTCGCATTGAGGTGGTGTTGGAATTGCAAAGAACTTTTGTGTAACAGTTACTGTTAATATTCACTGTTACAATAACAGTTAATGCAAATTGACAGGATAGCTCTCATACCAAATTATAATAGTCCAGTTTATTGTCGATATTTTGTAGGTTTGAAATGTGTATGAGCTTTTGAAGGATAAAGAGCTTTTTTGCTAAAGCTGCTGAAGCTGAAAGTTATGAGAGATCTTAACAGTTGCTACTCCTAGTACTAAAATTTGAATTAAAATGGTAGTATTTTAATGGCATCTTAAGAGAAATATATTGATAAAGAGATTTTTATTGAGAGTGGAAGGAGAACTGAATTCATTTTCCACAAATGGTTTATCTGCTGTAGGCTCTAACATATCATAATCATCCAAAGGAAGCGTTTGAGACTCAAATAACTGCTGAAAGTGAAACAATTTCTTGTCGGTATTCCTAAAATTTTTCTTGTCTTATAAACAACATTTTATACAAATATTAGTAGAACTATATGCTATTGAATAGTAAAACTTTTCATATCACACCGATTTTGATACGAATAAGTATATGACTATCGGACCGAGTTAGGTGGTTGGAATATACCTGCGGCAGGTATGCATCTTGCGAAATGCAACTACGGTACAAGCTATGCCTAGATACGTCAAACTATTCAAAAAAAAATTATGATCTTTGGCCCGGACAGTAATGCTACATTAATGAAAGGCGCGATAACCTGCGAAGAGATCTAAGGCCGAGCTTCTCTTCCAATTTGCGTCGTGCTCCTCTTGATTTTCCCTACAAATTGGCCGGACAGGACCTACATGATTTTATGCCGACTCCGAACGGCATCTGCAAGGCAGATGAGTTTTCACTGAGAGCTTTTCATGGCAGAAATACACCCGGAGCGCTTGCCAAACACTGCCGAGGGGCGACCCCGCTTAGACAAATTTTCTTCTAATTGAAAAACCTTATTTCTAAAAGTTTTGATGTTGCTTTGCCCGGGGTTTGAACCCAGGGCATCCGGTGTGGTAGGCGGAGCACGCTACCATCACACCACAGTGGCCGCCAGTAATGCTATAGTCACGCACATTTCACAGGGCAGAAAGGTGGAGATCCCTACTGAATGAAAGCTTGTCCATGTTATTGCAGCGCTGTTACTTTATACTTGTATTGTATTCTTCACACAACAAACCTCGTTTGATTATTGGCCGTCCAATTCTTGACCTTCGCAATGATTTGCGAAATCTGGCAAAAGCCTGCAAACATCAATAAATAAGGTGGCAATTGTTAGTAAATTTTAGTTATTTCAAGTCACAATTAGCATACACCTCTGAGCATAAATTAATTTTACATGCATTTTTGTATATTTGTATGCCCATTAGGGTGAGTCAATCTGTTTGTCCGACTCGCGTTTTACACAAAATTCGAAAAAAGGGATGAGCACTTGATCTTAAATCAGTTTCAATCTTGCAAAGTCATAACTTAAGGTTTTATATTGATCAATATCTTGAAAAAGTTTTGAAATAATGCAATTTGTGTTCTTTGAATACTCTAAGAGGATGCTGAAGCTTTAGTTCGAATTTCTCTTCCGATTTTAGAATTTTTCTAAAAAATTAGCACGATGATTTCGATGTTCCAAAAAATTTTGACCCACCCTAATATACATTTTTAAGTGAATATTACACTAAACAAATACGTATCGATAGCATGTGAAATACTTAAATAATTAGCACAATATTATTGGAGTCTGCGAGTTAGTCAAAGCAAGAACCAACAAATATGGTGTGAAAAGTTTTAAAACAGCGTAAATACAACTTTAACAAATTTGAGTCTCTATTTTAATGCTACGAAACGTATAAATGTGCATGTATCCTACACTTATGTGTAGCTATTTTTGTTTGTCTAGGTAAGACCTCCACTTTTCAAAGGTAGTCAGTGAAACAGAAAATGGTTCAAACAAAACAAACAAACACTGTAACTGACAACTTTTGCATTAGAAAAATAAATAAAAAGAGCAAGTGAAAATTATAAAATAAAAATTTAAAAATGCAGAGTAAAAGAAAACAAAAACAACAGCCATGCATGATAACAAACCGCAATAATATGACAAGTTTTTGGCTGAGAGTGACAACAAACAACAATGCAAAGTAATAACTGACTGACTTGAAAACTCAATATCGTGGTGAAAAAAACGGTATCAGAGCTAGGAAAAAGTATCAGTGCAAACAAATGGCTGGGTAAATATATATGAGCAAATCCCAAAAACTTTTATTTTTTGGATACTCGGGTTTTACAGACGGGCTAAAAACTTAAGGCCAGAAAAAGGTACAAGGGAATTAAGCTTGACCTTTTGACAATCCGATCTGATGATATTTAAAATCAATAAAGTTGATAATAAGTTTTTGCAGAACTTCGAAACGTAAAAAACGTCGATTTTTGCACTTTTTCAAGCGATACCCTTAATTTTTTTTTCGAATTTTTTGGATAAAATTTTGAGGCATCGCTGAAACGTTATGGAATTAAAACTGAATGTTGCTTTTGAGACCGATATTCTAAAAGTATGAGCAAAATTAATGTGCCCCTCCAATACTCAAAACTATCATCAATCAAAGTAGCGATACTGTCATTTTTAATATTGATATTTTTTTGCTTATAGCTTTTTGAGGCAACTGAGTATTGAAATTTGGATTATGCACGATAATAGCCTATTAGGGACTAAAAGTACCTGACTCTTCAAATTCGAAGTGCCCCTTTCAGTTTTGAAGGAAGAGGCAGAAAAGTGGAAGCACTTGGTTGCGTAAATTTTTTTCAGGAGCATCTTTTTTTGTGGGCTACAATTTTACTTTTATCACTTCATACCCGTTTGTTAATTTTTTCTCTACACCACAGTAGTATACCATCAATTGCCTCATCTTGGAATATTCACGCAAGGAGAGGTATTGAAGTTTGTACATGGGGCAAATATACGAAATTTCCGCCAAAAATTGGCAAACGTCAAAAGTGTAGAAACAAATTTTATTTATTTTTTTTAAACCAGGTTTTATTTAAAAGTAAATGAAAAGAAACACAAATTTGGTACAAAAATTTAAAAAAAAATGTTTTTCTACACTTTTCGACGATTGCCAATTTTTGTCGGAAATTTCGTATATTTGCCCCATGTACAAACATCAATAACTTTCCTTGCGTGAATATTCCAATATGAGGCAATTGATGGTATACTATGGTTGTGTAGAGAAAAAAATAACAAACGGGTATGAAATATTTGACGGTTAAACGGCCGATATCTCTAAAACCGGGTTTCGGGTATCAACAAAATTTTACCTTAATATACCCCACATAGATATGTACATCCTGATAAAATTTCAACACAATCGGTTAAGAAGTGTTTAAATAAGTAGAAAAATTTAAGGTTTTCCGGGTTTATATTTTTATCAATATCTCCAAAACCGGATCTCGGGTATTAAGGCTTTTTACCTAAACATACTTCGTTCACATATCTATACGTTTTGCAAGTTTTAAAAGAATCGGTGGAAAGGTGTTAAAATAAATGTGCTGCAAACATTGCAGTAAAAAATATTTGGCGGTTATTCGGTTTTATATTTTTACCGATATCTAGAAAACCGGGTATCGTGTATCAAAAAATTTTACATAGCTAACAGCTGTATATATCTCCATATTTTGTTAAAATTTCGATACAATCGGTACAGAAGTGTTGAAATAAATGTATATTTTTTTGCGACCTCAATTTATATATATTTTGCTCGATCTTTTGACTATATCTTTTTGAGGCATTATGTAAGACGAGTAACGGCGATGCTCTATAGCTCCAATTTACCCCTCAATGTTCCTAACAAAAAGATATTTGCGTGATACCATGTTTCAAAAAAAAATTTTTTGCTCCAAAAAACCAAAGTTTGGCGGATTTCCCCATATACAACAGCGGATATGAATATGGCAGTGGCAAGTTTTATCAACTTTCGGCAATAAATTTCTCTCTATTCTTGTTTTCGATAGTTTTGAAAAAAAAACTCCAAGAATTTTGTAGCCCAAAGCATGGTACATAACCCAGTAAAACCAAACAGATGAACTCAGAAATACAACGACAAAAATGTGAAGGCTCTCAAAATTCGGTCATGAATTTCAAAGCAGTAGGGAGGGTAAATTTTTGGTAATGTTTTACTGCTTTCTTGCTACCTTAGTAATGTAATGTGAGAAAAAAATGAACTCGATGTTGGAAACTGCGACAGAGAAATCGGAAAAGTAAAGACAACAAGAGGAAAATAGAGAGTGAGAGTCATAGTAAGAATAAGGGTAATGACTTGAGACCAACTCGTAAAAAGGGGTTAAAAGGAAGATCAAGAATAAGACTATAATAATATACATAAGACTAAGAGTAATAGCAAAGAAATTATATATATAGCAAGGAAATAATATGTAATTCCTTTGGTAATAGTGAGTGTTGGACTTGGATGAGAGCAAGCGCGTTAAGAGTAAGTGGAAAATCGGGAAGATTTGCGGAATAGTGAAAGGGATAAGGAAGTTGAATGATCAGATTAAAGTAAATAAAAAATGTGCAGAGGGAAGAGCAAATAAGAGAGGTGGATACATTAAGTAGTTTGATCATCAGATTGGGAGTTTGACATGTTTGTCTAAACATTTCGGCTAAGCCAATGCTGTTTAAAAAAAGTCCTGTTAAGCCAAGATTTTTTTTGCCGCCAGGTAAATCTATAAGCTCTGATTTGTTGACCCATCATTGCTGCAAAACCGCTGCCGCTATTTATTTTTACAACAGCTACTTCTTTTTGCTCAATGAGCCTACCTTAAGGCTTGGGTGGCATAGATAAATGTTGACTCTTGGACCATAAGCCTTATTGAATAATTAATAAACATTTCGTGATGGTTTTGTTTTAATTTTTTCTACGAATCGGCGACGTGGGACCGTAATAGTTTATGCTGACTCCGAACGGTAGCTGCAAGGCATTTGAATTTGCAATGGGAATAATTTAATGGCAAAAATGCACTCAAAGCGACATTCTAACCACTGTCGAGCATCGGCCCCGCTTAGAAAAACTTTTTCTAATTGAACAATTTTTTTGATGGTGCTTTCCGGGGACTTGAATAAAGAACTTTCAGTGTGGGCACACCATGGCGGCCGCAGAGAACTGCAAAGTTTAGAGGTGATATGCTGTATGGGGTGGTTTGTAATGTAAGCATAAGTGCAGTCAATACACTTGGCAATAATGTGGTCGAATTATGAGCGAAATGAGACTGGAAATCAAGGCAAGGAAAAGGAAAGGTTTGTTAAAAGTCCTATATCGAGGAAATTAAGACGATTTATCGATTTGTTTTCGAAGTGTTATATATTTGCTATAGATAACCAAATTTATCAATGAGCTATCGATTTTTTAGCCAAGAGGTAGTAGTATGTTTTCGATAATTGATCAATTATTTATTGAAAAATTATCGGTTATTTATCGAAATATTATTGTTATGTTATCAAATTGGTACCAATTTGTTACTGGAGCATTAGCGATTTGCTATCAAAAATTTATCGATAAAATATCGATTACATATCGTAAAAATAATGATTATATATTGAAAAGCTGTCAATATGTTATTTGTTTTCGAAGTGATGTCAGTTCCTTAATGGCGTTTTATCGATTTGTTGTCGAAATGTAATCTTATGTTGCCAACTCCGCAATAATGTGGGAACGATGTATGTACGTGGGTAGGGTTGATATGAGCGAAATAAGATTGGAAATCAAGGCAGGCAAAGAAAAGGAAAGGTTTGTTAAAAGTATTATATCGACGAAGTTAAGACGACTTATCGATTTGTTTTCGAAGTGTTATATATTTGCTATAGATAGTCAAATTTATCAATGAGCTATCGATTTTTTAGCCAAGAGGTAGTAGTATGTTTTCGATAATTTATCAATTATTTATTGAAAAATTATCGGTTATTTATCGAAATATTATTGCTATGTTATCAAATTGGTACCAATTTGTTACTGTAGAATTATCGATTTGCTATCAAAAAGTTATCGATAAAATATCGATTACATATCGTAAAAATATCGATTACATATTGAAAAGCTGTCAATATATTATCAATTGTTTTCGAAGTGATATCAGTTCCCTAATGGCGTTTTATCGATTTGTTGTCGAAAAGTAATCTTATTTTGCCAATTTGTTATCGCAATGTAATCCATTCTTACCTTTGAACTACATCTCATCGCTTTACATAATCGATAATAACAACAACTTGTCGATGTTGGAAGCCGACTCTTCGAAAAAAACCCGAAATTAAACGTTTCTAATTAAAAAAAATCGGGTTCCGTTTAACTTGAGCCCCGGGGTAAGCTCCAGCTAACTTGAATATATTATCCTCCTACACGTACACCTGTATGTTTACACATCGAACTTCACAAGTACTTGGTACTCACTTCTTTTTTATACCCAGCTGTACTTGTACACTTTGATTGCATATCTTTTGGTTATTGTACAGGTATAACGGAATCGGGATGGTATAGACATCTATATATCAAAATCATCAGTATCGTAAAAAAAATTTGATTAAGCCATGTCCGTCCGTTGATCTGTCCATTTTTCCATCTATTGGTCCTGTAACTTAACTTTTAACTTGAGCAAATATTGATATATCTTAACCAAATTCTGTATACTGGCCTATCGGGACCCAGAATAGGTTGGTATTGAAAATGAGAAAAAGTTTGCAATAACTGTAATAAAATAAATACATTTGCTGATATTCTACCTCAGTACCGGTATGGTTGAGCTAAGAAAAAATTTTAAAAATGGGCGTGACCCGCCCCTTTTTTTGTTACTCTTTCCAGTATACTTTTAAAGCCATAAGTCGAACAAAAATATCCCAATCCGAACTAACTTTGGCATAAACATTTTTTTCATAGTTACAACTGTTTGTAGCGACATCGCCAGAGAGCCGCTCCTACTTTTTTATAAGGCTAAGTTTATGATCGAGCGTAATCGCATCGCGCGACGCGACGAGAAACGCTCCATCGCTTATTACATTTTCGCTAGCGTTATCGCTGGCGATTGAGTGTTTATAGTAGAGCGAAATCGCAAGCGATGGAATGCTCAACAATATAACTCAACATCTTTTTATTGACGTTGTGGCAGTGTAGAGAAAGCAACATGAGTACATTAACTCGTAAAATTTTGTTATTAGAAAATAGCATTTGTTATGAAAAAAATATTTAAAAAGTATACATAAGAAAAAAAATATCAAGTGCGTACAACCGCAAAGGAAAGAAAATATTGTAATGAATTCCATAATTTACATGTACGCCTTTTTACAGGTATGTTTTTTAGTTATATTGCGATTGTGGTAATCTGCATGACGCAAATTCCACAAGCAGTGCTTGTCACGTACCTTTTCAATAAAAATATTCATATTATTTCGCTAATTTCGCTCAACTGAATCAAAATATTTTGGTTGCAAATTTTCGTCACTTTTGTCGCTTGTAATCGCTCAATTCGCTTTACGCTGAATCGCTTTGTCATAATCATCTCCATAATTTATCGCAAACACCGAATCTCGTCGCATCGCGCGATGCGATTACGCTCGAGCATAAACTTAACCTAATAGTTTTTTACGTATTATTGCGCAGCCTTGTACACTACTAACCACTCAAAGTACACAACAACAGCATTTCAAGTGTACAGCTGGGTATGTAAGTTTCGGTTTCTTACTTATTTTATGTTAGCCTTTCTTAGGTCTTCCTTTTAATTTTGATACTCAGCTGAGCACAGCTTACAGAGTATATTAATTTTGTTCGCATAACGGTACCCCGCAACGGCATAAACTAATCGAGATAGATATAGACTTCTATATTTCAAAATTATCTGGGCGAAAAAAGAAATCCATTTAGTCATGTCCGTCCGTCCATCCGTCCGTCTGTCTGCAGTGAATACGATAAATTGAGTAAATTTTGAGGTATCTTGATGAAATTTGGTATGTAGGTCCTGGGCTTTCATCTCAGATCGCTATTTAAAGGGAACGAAGTCGCACTATAACCACGCCCAATTTTTCCATATCGAAAATTTCGAAAAACTGAAAAAGTGCGATAATTCATTACCAAAGACGGATAGAGCGATGAAACTTGGTAGGTGGGTTGACCTTATGACGCAGAATAGAAAATTAGTAAAATTTTGGACAATGGGTTTGGCACCGCCCACTTTTAAAAGAAGGTAATTTAAAATTTTTGCAAGCTGTAATTTGGCAGTCGTTGAAGATATCATGATGAAATTTGACAGGAACGTTACTACGATTAATATATATGTGCCAAATACAAATTAGCAAAATTGGATGAAGAACACGCCCACTTTTTACAAAAAAAATTTTTAAGTCAAATTTTAACAAAAAATTTAATATCTTTACAGTATATAAGTAAATTATGTCAAAATTCAACTCCAGAAATGATATGGTGCAACAAAATACAAAAATAAAAGAAAATTTCAAAATGGGCGTAGATCTTCCCTTTTTCATTTAATTTGTCTAGAATGCTTTTAATGCCATAAGTCGAACAAAAATTTACCAATCCATGTGAAATTTGGTAAGGGATTGCTTCTATGATGATAACTATTTCCTGTGAAAATGGTCGAAATCGGTTGAAGCCACGCCCAGTTTTTATACACAGTCGACCGTCTGTCCTTCCGCTCGGCCGTTAACACGACAACTTGAACACAAATCGATATATCTTTTCTGAACTTAGTTCACGTACTTATCTGAACCCAATTATCTTGGTATTAAAAATGGGCGCTCGCTTTTTCGATATCGAAAAATTCGAAAAATGAAAAAATGCCATAATTCTATACCAAATACGAAAGGAGGGATGAAACCTGGAGATTGAATTGATTTTTTTACGCAAAGTATACATAACTTTAGGAAAAACTTTGTAAAATGGGTGTGACCCCCCTTAGTACCTTGAATTTGATACCCATATCGTACAAACACATTTTAGAGTCACCCGTGGTCCACCTTTATGCCAATATCTCGAAAAGGCGTCCACCTATAGAACTAAGGCTCACTTCCTTTTAAAATACTCACAAATGCCTTTAATTTGATACCCATATCATACAAACACATTCTAGAGTCACCCTAGGTTCATTTTCCTACATGCCGACTTTGCCTTATTTTGTCTCCAAAGCTCTCGGCTGAGTATGAAATGTTCGGTTACACCCGAACTTAGCCTTCCTTACTTGTTTTTATTAACTTGGTCTAGTAATTTCCGTTTCGCTTTACCCTTTCCCTTCTTCTTCTTCCTTCCAATTACTTTCCATCCCAATTTCCTCTCTGCTTCCCTCTGTTTTAATTGCATCTTCCTGGGAAACGAGACTGCAATCATTTATACATATAAAAGACAATAGCGCATACATACATATACATATGTATATCCTATACACCAAACATCAGCATCATTACATTTTTCACACCAACACAAGTGCCAATACAATTAGCAGTACTTATGATAATTACATACGTACGTGCGATAAACAGAAGGGCACTGTATATCACAGCCAACATTGTAATGACAGGCAGACAAAGTGCTACCTATAATTAAATAAAATGTTCTAAGTGACACTAAAAATTTATGCAAACATTTATCAAACGAATGAAAATTCAAGCATCACGCTACATTTGTAGGAAGTCACAAAATGTGATATGCAACAGGTGTTTCAGTGCTTATGACGTGATATCAGCTCGTACACACAAATTTACATATGTATGTATATACGTATGCACATGTACCGTTGCATGCCATTTTCATTCACTTATCGCTTCCGTTACTTATCACACCCAAAACTTTATTGGCTTTTCATTTAGTTCATTATTTACATAAAAGCAGCTGCTTAAGATGATTAAGTACAATTGAAAAGCGCACGCGATATACACACGTACATATACACGCATACACGTAAAAGCCATTGCTAATGATGCATTAAAAAAACTTTCTGTTTTCAAGTGTGAAAACTTTTCCAAGTTGAATGCATAGAAATGCATTTTAGAATTCCTTAAAGAATTTATATGCACTTAAGTATCTAAGTATTCTAGAAAATTAAGTGCGTGTAAATGTTACTCATACGCCACTGGATACGAGGACGTTCAAAATTGAACTTTGTTTTAATTTTCGTAAAGTGGTAAACAAAAACGATATGCTTTAGGGCTAACACAGAAATAAGGCACCATTATCTTGAATTCGTGTTGCAGACAGCATAAGTAATCTCAAAAGGAGTGAAACTGCTGGCGATGATAGGATAATATTAATGCCTAATCGGTAATTCGATGCAAAGTGAAATGCTATGTAAGTTACATATATGATATGTCCTTTAATTCGCAAAGTAATACAAATTCATGTTACTTTTGTTGTTGTTGTAGCGATAAGGACACTCCCAGAAGGCCTTGGGGAGTATTACCGATGTTGGTGGTCCTTTGCCGGATGCATATCTTGTACGTTCTGTTTGTTATGACCACATGCGACCTTCTAGGCCATTCCGCTCTCCTACCCCCTAGATCCCTGAAGAGTTCGGTTTCACCAAAGCCTCGGCTGTTAATGAAATGGGATTCGCCATAGATATGTGAGGTTGACCACTGGGTTGGATAAGCTATATATTTCGCTGGCAACCACTTGAAAGAGTTGCGCTACACAACCCCTTGAATTTATTTGGTATTTTAGTCGCTTCTTACAGCGGACATGCCTACCGCGGGCATATTCTAATCCCCTAACCAGCGGGGGGAATACAAGTTCATAATGTGCCCTTGTGATTTCCCTTCATACAAAGATATTTGTGTAAGTTGTCATAGGTGTATAAGATTTCGTTTATATGGAAACCAGCATTAAAACCCACAACAGCCCTGAAATCCAGCGAAGGATCACTCTTGCCAATAAATGCTACTTTGGACAAACTAGGCAATTGAAAAGTGAGGTAAACACCTGAAAACGAAAATCTCGATCTGACAACGTCTGATGAGGTGGCTAAAGGAGCGCTGGAAAAAAGTTTTTCAAACTATTTACGGACACTGATGACCTGTACGAAAAGAATTCATAAAAAAATATTACTTAAATAGCAGACCCTAAGGTCTTCAGTACCTTCCTGTTGTTGTTGCGATAAAGACAACCACCGAACGTTTCTACAACAGTTTTTCATATTTTTTTGGGTTTTGGGGAGTGTTTTGGTCGAAAAACTTACCCTTCCGTCTTTTTTTTTCACAGGCCCCAAAATTATGTTTTGCAACACATTAAAGCAAGCAGCCACAATTACATAGAAGGCGACGAAGAATATTCCACACACATAGCCCAGCAGCTTAAAGCAAAGGGATTATCTCACATACGTATATGTAGTCATCAGCTAAGAGCAGAAGTTGTTACTCACATATTCACGCGCATATAGCTAAATAACCAAGTATGCGATACAACTGTTGCATGTTCGTGAAAAGTCTAAACTTTAGGAGAATTATGCGAAAGAAGCAACATAGAGTATATGAGCAGCGCTAGCTGAGGAATAACTAATCTGTTTAATTTAAACACATTATTAGTTGTGAAGTATAATGTTGTAGTACTACTCTCAAAGTAGTCTAGAACAGACCATTTTGAAATACTGAATATTGGAGCTATTTATACGACACTTCAGGGATTCGAACATTAGTAGAACGTTCATAATATCAGGAATTACCCAATACCTTACAGTACGCAATTCTTAGATATTCTTATCATCTTGTTGACTAAAACTGGTCGAAACATAATTTTTTCATCTGTTCCTACTACTAACTTATCGAGGCTTTCACTAAGGTAGGTATATTGTCGATGGTTGCTGGCTTAGCCGAACTCTATAGACCTGGATTATGTATCTGCGAGTTTTGGTGCATTCCAGCTACGTCGTTCTGCTGCACAGAGAGCTGGCTGAATTAAGGTTACCAAGAACTATGGAATAATTAGCAGCCAGAGCGTGTGCGCGATTGTATTTGAATGCAACTTTTGTGATATATTGTGTTGAGAACTAAGGAGAGAGAGGAAGAATAAAGTCACAAGCGAGAGAACACAAAAGCGCTACAAGAGACGCTCTTGCCCCAAAAAGAATAAAACAGGTTGGTAAATTCAATCCGTTTTGAAGATTAGGGAACGCTCTCACAGTATCGTGCAGCATAAAAATTACATACATACAAAAAAATTAACAAAATTCTAAATGGAAAGTTCGAAATTTTCGTAAAATGTTCCCGAATTTTCAATGTTTTTGCAAACCTCTTCGAGATAGGTTTGTATAATTTCTCTTAAAAAAATTTTAGTTTTTTCTTAAAATATAGAAAATGAGGAATGGAAAATTTGTTAAAAATCTGCACTGCTATTTTCGTGACTGCTGTTACACAAACAAACATATACACAAATGGCTAAAGGCCACATTCTACGGTTCAAAAATTTTGTTGGTCAAAGTACTAAAATTGAAAGGTCAAGTGACATGCAAACATACAGTGGTAATATTTATATACATAAATAAAAGCATATATATACTTCAAGGGATATCGCATCTGTTCACATTGTACCATGTATGTATGTATGTACATATATGAAGCTATACAGTATGCATTCTAGATATGCGCTAGGCATACTCAATAAATAGAAACACATTTTAAAGCTGCCAATGTGTGATATTTTTGAGCAAAATATCTTGACAAAAAAATATAAGTTGGCCAAAGGGTGTAGCCTTAAGAGTGTTATCAACTGTATTATAGTGTCACACAAGAGCTGTGAATGTTATCTAAGCACTAGCAGATCCACTACAGACTGCATCACACTATTTTGCCCTAGCTTTAGTTTATCTGCATGCCTTTAAGTAGACTTCTATTTCCTACTCCCGCTCTCACTCTCCTTCTACCATTCTTGGTAACTTTTCGATAACACGCTAATAGAAAATAGGTAACTCATATCCTAATTTTTGTTAGCAAATAGAAACCTTTTTCATAATGTATCGATATCTTTTCCTTAAATTATCAATTGTAAACAAATCTATAATTTTTTTATCAAAAATCGATCATTTTGCGATAGTAAATATGAAATTTTGTTTGGCACATATCGACAAATTTTGGAAAACACATCGATAAAAACCGTAAAAAATCATACACTTTTGAAAACTAGTTGACAGTTTTTTGTTAACGTCGATAAGTTTTCGATAAATCGATAAGTTGATTACAGTGAGTCGTTCTATAAAAAATCAATTAATTGGAAGTAAATTACTTACACCCTACATGTTCCCTTTTCATTGCTACTCCCTCTCCTTTCTGTCTGTTATCGGACAGTTATCGCTTTACTATCGATAAAATATCGGTATATTATCAAAAACGTATCGACGTAATATCGAAAAGTGATCGATTTGTTTTTGGACTGCTAGAAATTTGTTATTCGTATATCATCAATTTGGTATAGAAAAATGCATCGATTTGTTTATCGAAAGTTATCAATTTGATATAAAAAAGTTATCGGTGGAGTTGTTGATTTACTTTCGATTAATTGATTTTTTATAGAAGCTTAACGACTTACTGTAATCAACTTACCGAATTATAGAAAATTTATCGACGTTAGCAAAAAACTGTCAACTAGTTTTCAAAAGTGTATGGTTTTTTACGGTTTTTATCGATGTGTTTTCCGAAATTTTTCGATATGTGCCCCAAGAAATGTTAGATTTACTATCGCAAAATGATAGATTTTTGATAAAAAAAATTATTGATTTGTTTACAATCGTAAAGTTATCTAATATATACAGAAAATATATCGATACGTTATGAAAAAGGATCGATTTTCTAGCCGAAATTATTGATTTGTTACCTATTTTACATCAGCGTGTTATCGAAAAGTTACCAAATTGCTGTGAAAGACTTGTCCATTTGTTAAAAAATGCTATCAAATTAATATCGGTTTAATATCGCTAAGTTATCGATTTACTAATAAAAATTGATCGTTCATTTATGAAAACATTATCGATAAGTTATCAAACAGCTAGAGATTTGTAATCGAAAATGTATTATTTGTTATCAAAGTGTTACCGACTTTTATCGACGTATTATAGATTTGTTGGGGCGGCCGCTGTGGTGTGATGGTAGCATGCTCTGCCTATCACACGGAAGATTCTAGGTTCACGCCCCGGGCAAAGCAACATCAAAATTTAAGGAAAACAGTTTTCACTTAGAAAAAAGCTCCGAGGTATTTCTGCCATGAAAAGCTTCTCAGTAAAAATCCATCTGACTTTCAGATGCCATTCGGATTCAGCGTTTTTATAGAATTGTATGCTATTGAAAAGATAACAAAAAATGATCGAGTTAGTATCGAAAAGTTATCGGTTTCCTATCGAAGCATTCTCAATTTGTTATCGGCATATTATCGACGGCACGTCGGTTTGTTACGAAACAGATACAAAAGAGGCTTCAACATAAATCCGGCTGTAACAGATGAGAAATTATTTGTTGCCAGTAATGGCACATCATTATCATTAACCACACATCATTATCATTTAAATCATTAATTTTCTAGCACTATGAGTTTCTTTCTTAATATAACGGTTTTATTTAGCTTGACTTGACAGGGTGGACGGCCGGTCGGACGAATTTTATAATTGAAATTTAAGTAACTTCCCGATAAGCTACAAGCTTGAAACTTGGAATATAGTTTAGAACCCGATGACAATGTAATAATAAGAAAAAACTCCGATAGGTGGCGCATGGATCGAAATATTTCAAAAAATCGTATTTGTGGTCCGATTTGGCTCATTTTTGGAATACATTCAAGAATATAAAGTGACATATGAAAAAATTCGCCGCTAGGTGGCGCAAGGATCGAGATATTCAAAAAATGCAAGTATATGCGCCGCACTACAAAATTAGCCAGATATTACTTCCCATCACATTTTTCGACGCCTAAAATTTTCAACTTCAAATTTGTGCACAGAACTCATCACGGCTCATCCTCCATTTGCGTTAGCTCATAAATCTTGTACGAAAATAAAATAACTTATTTCAATGACAATAAACCAACAGCTTTAACAGCTCCAAATCTAAGCTGCCATCAGTTCTGCGCTGAGATGACAGGAAGTGACGTTTATCTGTGCATTTCATGAATTTCTGTAGCTATCCCTACAATCCGGAAAATACAACAAAAACAACTAGTAAGGCAACTTATACAACAATCTCTCTTAAAGAAAAATAAATTATGACCAAAGTAAGTGAATAAGTATTTAAAATTGTAGGAATATCTGCGAACTAGAAAGCTATCACAAGTATGGCAAGGCAGCCAGCAGCGTACAACAATAGACAGAGTGAGCCTGCTGCTGTCAATTACTTTTTCCAGAGCACTCGAAATAAGACAATAACTTTCCACTTTACATCTGCATATTGTGATTAGCATCAACACTAATGTGACACGAAATGTGATGGCGGCAATGGTTAGAGCTTGTCTCGGGCCAATGCTATGGTATTGCTGGTATCATTGACAAATAGTCAGCCAGTTCGATGTTACACACACATCTACATCTGTATACTATGTAGTTGTGTAGTTCATAAAATTTCGTTTAAGCATTTAGCGGCTCTATTACCGCAAACTTTATAAGCATACATACACACATACGCAAATAGTTATGTGCCGCATAGCATTTTGTCAACTTTTTTTCCAAATTCTCACTTTTACGCCTCAACTAACTCATTCAATATTTAATAAATTATTTTACGTATGACAGTCTGACAGGCGGATAGACAGTTAGAGGTAAGGCATGTAAAGAGATGGAAAGCAACAAATAATCATGCTCATAGGCCCGCTTGGAAAAGAGTGCATAACCAAACATGGAAGGCACTGAGAAAGGCATTGGAATTGACGTACAAATGCACAAGAAAATTTTGTTGATGTATAGAAAATACTAAAATACTTAAGCGCAATTTTAGCAATACAAACAATGTAGATTTTCATTTATTTAAAATTTAACAGCAAATTGCAGACATACATTTTCTCTCGTTTTTTATTACAGCAAATCCAAACGTTAAAAACTGTGAGTAGAAAAATACTAAAAGAAAAATTAAAGAAGGCTAAGTTCGGGTGTAACCGCACATTACATACTCAGCTGCCAAATTACAGCTAACAAAATTTTAAATTGCCTCCCTTTAAAAGTGGGCGGTGCCACGCCCAATGTCCAAAATTTTACTAATTTTCTATATGTTGTGTCATAAGGTCAACCCACCTACCAAGCTTCTTCGCTTTATCCGTCTTTGGTAATGAATTGTCGCACTTTTTCGGTTTTTGGAAACTTTCGTTATCGAAAAAGTGGGCGTGGTTATAAACCGATTTCGTTCGTTTTAAACGGCGATATGCGATGAGTGCCCAGGAACTTACATACCAAATTTCATTAAGATACCTCAAAATTTACTCAAGTTATCGTGTTTACGGACAGACGGAGGGACGGACATGGCTAAATGAGTTTCTTTTTTCGCCCAGATTATTTTGATATATCTATCTCGATTAGTTTATGCCGTTACGGGGCACCGTTATACGAACAAAATTAATATACTCTGTGAGTTCTGCTCAGCTGAGTATAAGAAGAGAGCGGTGAATGGTCGTGTAATAGTAAGAAGTCCCTTAAGACGCGCTTTTCGACACACATTTACCATCGGAATATGATGCAGAAAAGCCAGCATACAGCAAAAACACATCGCTCACGGCGCGGGTACTGCTTGGCTTACTGTCCGGAAACAAGATGGAATGGGAGGTGAAGACTTTCTCTAAGTTTATAACGCCGTGCCTAGATCGTATATTCCCACCCATGCTACAAATTTCGAGTAGAGCGGTCGTAAAATAAAATAATATTCGATGGGTACATAAACGAGTCATGTGTCGTATTCTTGGAAAACTTCTCGCTGAGCTTTGCTAACAAAGGCGGGGAAGATCGGCCATATGTATCCAAAAGACTACAGGCCCAGTAGCTTAACACCATTTCTGCTTAGAAACTTTAAGGGTTGATAGATTTGCACACAAAACGCAACGTGGACGACAAATTGCTCTCCTTAACTCAACATGCGTACACCAAAAGCAGATCGGGAGACACGGTCGGCAATTGGGGTCAAATTAAAGAGAAAGTCTGTAATATAAAGGATTTTAAGGAGTCATCTATGACATTTCCGAGGAATTCAGCAATGTCTCTAAATGGAAGATAGTGGAGGGCACAAACAACATTGAAGTACATCCCGCCATAACCAGATGGATGGGCTTCATGTTAAATTGATAAAGAATGGAAAAAATTATAAAGATGTAAGTTGCGTATACATAGAGGAAACGTACAGATTTGAGAAACCTTTCATTGTCCTTTACCGATCAATACACGAATTTAGTTGGCAAGGACGGGAAAAAATTGGGCGCATAGCATGCGGGTTTTAGCCCCAGCTTGTCCAACGCCGTGCAAATGCGTTAGTACTGCAACGTGACCCAACGGGCGTGGGCCTAATGCCGGTAGGAGTTTTAATGCTAGTTTAAATCATACACTGGCCTTGAGGATTTCGATTCTTTATCCGCTGAAAAATCAACAGCGAGCATGAAAGTAGGAGACGTACTCACTAAACGATATACAAAAACCTATGTAAATAAAATTCATTTGTCTAACATTACAGGCACGTAAAGTTTCTCAGTGTAGAAATTTATCTTTGTGAGAGAACGCCATTGTTGCATTTGTAGATATAATCAACAAAGGAATTTCCAGCCATTAGAAGAACGAATGACTACAAATTACTTGTTCAATGTATCGGGCACATACAAATTAACTTTAAGCTCTGAGAGCAAGACAAATTTAGAGAGTAACAGAGGAAAGGAGCTTTTGGCAGCAATAACTTTTATCTTGAGAGAGATGAAAGAGATGGTACAAGAAGAGAAAAATGGAAAATGTGCAGAAGGTGATGGTTACTAGCACATGTTTCTGAATTTCACTTCTTCGTCAGCTAGCTTTTCGGGAGCTGAGTTTTGAACTCGAAATGTCTTACATTCATACTGGTATTTCCCCGCGGGTAGTAGGTCAGGAATATGCCCGCAACATGTAAATCGATTGTAAAAGGCGATAATAATACCATGTCTACCAAATTCTGTGTGGTGGTAGCTCGAAACAGAGCAATACGGGCACGCGCATCGCTTGCACCGCGGCGAGCAGGCCCAGCCAGCTGCGACCTGATACAATGTGTCGCGTGATGCTTGTATTCAGTCGTTTCTCCTGCCTAGAGGGTTTGGATGAGTCGCGGGGACGGTGGTTTCATATCGCATGTTAGATTTTTATTTAATGCATTCAGTCATATTTAATAATTCTATGTAGTATCTGTTTCGCTGATAGCAAGCATTCTATTCAAAGTAATGGGGTCACTTCAGACTTGGAGTCAGACAATACAGCATGCTCTTCAGAGTATTGCGGTCTTTTTCGTTGAAAAGTTGTCAATAAAAACTTATGAAGAAATTCAATTCAGAAACACGTCCTTGTATCCACGTTATATGATGCTATTTTTTTTTAGATTCTCTATGCATTCAAGGACTAGCCCTGACTTCAATTTGCCTTGAGTGTGGCTTGACTATCACAGAGCATTGCAACTGTTTCGTCACTGACTTGAGGAATCTTCAGTGTAGCTGCGTTCCTTGTAATTATGTCTCCAAATTTCATATTAAACTACCTACCTGAGAATGTCATCTCTCGGTATTTGAAAGATTTTCATCCTCTGTCTCAGTTCCTCCGTGTTTCTAGATTCACTTGCCCCAGGTCCCCTTTGAAATGTTTAGTGGGGTTCGCTTGGCTGATTGTTCTATCGCTATGTGTAGCGGGGGCAAGATCGAGGATGGCCTTTAACGCCATTTTTGGGCATGTGCGCATGGCCCCCCGTGATACATACGCACGCGAATAGTTGAAGTTTTATTAGCGTTGCTTCGTTGTCGCTCGAGCTCTCTTGATTCCCAAATCATCGCGCCATATGCTGTCATGGCTTTTACTATCATCTATCTTAATAAAAGCGGGATGCAGCTCAATGATTTACCTGCTAGACGTTTTCATACTATGATAGATTTCGTTGCCCTAGTTGCCATGGAGTCTAAGTATTGCTTCCAAAGAAGCTTGTATCAAAGTTGACACCCAAGTATTTTATTCGGTTCCATATTCTAGAGCTGCGCCATCTTTTACAATTATTCTCAAGGCTGGTAGGACCCCTTCTCTGGTGAGTGAAATGATAATGCCCTACACTGACACAACATCTCTTTGTTAAGTCCAATTCTCCCTTTATTATATCACAAAGCGCAATCTCGAACTCACGCCTTGCAATTATTACTACGTCACCCGCATATCCTGGCATTAAGCCCAACGAGAAGAGTGGGAGGGGGGGGGAATTATCCCGTGCCGGGCTTTGGAGGGGCCCGGGAATTTCAAAATGCTATCCAAGCTTTTTGCATACAGTAAATAAATAAATTATATTGAGGCAGTTAAGCTTTTGCAAATCGTAGCCAAGGATTGAAACAAACACTAAACGAGTGACTTGGGCTAAATTGACAGCGGAAACATATGGTGATGTTAATGGCGTTATGCAATACATCAGCAAATTTGAATGTATTTTGTTTTCCTCCATTTGGCTCAAGATTTTGACAGTTATTAATGAAAGAAACATTATTCTGCAAGCCAGGGATAATACAATCGATATCGAAGTTATAAACTTAGAAAGTATGATCTCTGATTTAAATCATTAAACATTTTATGCGAATGCAAAACAGACGCCACTGGATTGCGAATCTCACCAAAGTTTCCTGACGTTCGAAAAAGGAATAGTAAAATACATTTTTATGAATTTGAAGAGAACGAGACAGTCAACGCCGATCACGAAACTGATTCCAAAAACAACACCTTTTTGGTGATAGTTGATTCGGTTATTGCAGGTATTACCGAACGATTTGCTGTCATGAAAAATTTGAAGAACACTTTTTCTTTTTTGTGGCAATTTGGATACATGCATGAGATTTCAATACGAGAAAATGCCGTTCAATTTGTCAGCAAATACAATTCAGACGTTTTCCGAGAGTTTAGGAAATGAAATGATCCACTTGAAGCACATTTACTCAGCAAATTTTAACGAAAATCTGTCACCATTTGAATTGTTGAATGCTATCTGTGCTCTAAATCTAGCTACAATTTTTCCTAACATTTGTGTTGCTCTACGTATTTTTTGCACGATACCTGTTACGGTAGCTAGTGCTGAACGCTCCTTCAGTGTTCTTGGAAGGATAAAGAACTTCCATTGATCGTGTTCAACTCAAGAACGCCTTACAGGACTTGGAATGCTCTGTATTGAAGCACCAACAGCGAGACAGCATATAAATATGTAAAACACAATAATTTTGATTTTGAGAATTTGTTCATTTTAGTTTAGGAGCCTGTATGTCTTCTGCCCCCGAGCCCTGATTTTCTCTCGGCGGCCCTGCTTGGCATCAGGTACCAATGTTTTAAAATGCTTTTGCAGGAGTTCATCCACTACTAGGCTGCACCGAAAGGGTGTTAGAATACCTTCTTGGAACATGTCCTAGTACCCAACGCCATGTGCAAATTTTGTAAACTTTCTCTTATTAAATTTCGAAGTAAATTAACTTTTATTTGGATAAAATATTAATATGAATAAAATTCAAATTAACTCACGTAAATTTATTTCAAATTAAATTAAATGAATAAATTAAAAACTGAAGGCAAAATAAACGTTTACAAAATATTTCTCTTCAAAGCATTTCATATTCTAGACTGGCAATGCTTTCTGAACAGCTAAAAGAGTATATTCAGCAAATTACAACATTTCGAGAGAGTTCTCAGCTGAGAGTGGTAAGCGAAGCAGCGCAAAAAACAAAACAGCCGATACCACGTGGTCGCACTAACACATAGTTAGTTTCGGTGAAGGTTACTACTATGCATATAAGGACAGAAATATACACGCACAAACAAATATACAAAGCAATGCATATAACTAACTCTCAAATAAGTGTTCGTATGCACCAATGAGCTTGTACTTGTAAGAAAATGTACTACAAAGCAATTTGGTTTATGTTTGGTGCATACCAAACTTTAATAATAAGTACCATATAAACAAATGCGATTAGTCTAGGATGAATCCGGAATGAGTCGCAAAGGAGTATGCAACCAAATGCCAGTTTTGCTCTATGTGTATGAATTGAACTGTTCCCTTTTGTTTGCGCATGTCCTTTGAAGAGACTAATTGTACCCATTTATACCCGAAAGGGATCGATAGGACCAATTTCCTATGAAGGATATTCCCGTTTTGGTTAAATAAGGACTCAAATATGGACCAGTCGCACTTTTCATGGCAGAAATACAATGGCAGGGTTTGCCAAGCCACCAAATCTATTTGATGTAAGTTGTCTGCCCGCTTTTCAAAAGGGAATAAAAAATATTCTCCGAAAATTTAACCCTTACTCCGGCGTAGTAGTCAAGTCCTAGTAGTTCAGGTTCGTATAGGGCTCCGCATTTTTCTTAAATAATGCGATTCAGTCACCTGTAATCTTTTTTATTTTACTCAATTCGTGGCAATTTTTTTGTTTTTTTAATATTTCTTAAAATGAGCTTGCATTCATTTCAAACTGACTAATCCCAACTGTACCCGAAAGTCATTACAAGGGATCAATTATGACCAAATTTAGACATAATAGATCAATCGGAGACCAATCTCTTTAGGGATTAATCGCACGTTTTTCTGCTGGGTAGGTACTTGGCAGCAGACCGCAGGGCAACAAAAAACAATCTCCGAGAATATCAGCATTCATTTAAGCATAACGTTAAACACAACACAACACAACCACACTTACACTTGTATTCGAGTCACGTAGGTGTATATTTATATTTTGCATTATTTACCCTGCTATTCGTTGTTGCTTTGGGCTTCTATTTATTTTGAAAAAGTGAATTCCGTTTCTCACCTGCTTCTTTCATTGACCACGAGTTTTTGTATGTGACATTTTGATTGTGTTGATTTGATCTTATTATCTTTCTTCTGTTATGTTCTTCTTTATCATAACGAATATAACTTGTGTGCTCTTATTGTTGTGTTGAAGTTCGCTTATTCATATGAGAATCTTTTGTATGGAATCACAATTCAAGGTCGGCTAAATTTCATAAATTTACCTACTACATTTGCTAACAATCAAATTCGTTACACCTTTTGCGTCACGGCCCATTATTGTTAATTATCTCTGAGATCATTGGAATGAATTAATATAAACTTGCCTACATCATTGAATGGACAAACTGACTACAATGTCATATCATCTTACAGATATAGTACATGGCGTATAAGTAACATTTATTGTGAAATGAACAGGAAACTTGGTTGATAGTTATTTTCAAAGTATCAATCAAAAAATCTCTATGCACTATTTGAGTGCAGGAAGTTAATGCTTTTGTGTATGTGGAAGTAAAATCACTCCATCACGTCGTTATTTGAGAACAATTTCCGAATTGAGTGTAATTAGACCAAAAACCAATTATTGGTAAGGAAAGGAAATTAAACCAAAAGACAGGAACGGAAAGGAAAAATGAGGTGAGAAACCAAATATTTATTGTCTATTACAATCAGATTTAAAATTTTTCTACCATAAATTAAATAAATAAAAAAATAAATGTAAGGCGCGATAACCTCCGAAGAGATCTAAGGCCGAGCTTCTCTTCCAATTTGCGTCGTGCTCCTCTTGCTTTTCCCTACAAATTGGCCGGACGGGACCTACATGTTTTATGCCGACTCCGAACGGCATCTGCAAGGCAGATGAGTTTTCACTGGGGAGCTTTCATGGCAGAAATACACCCGGAGCGCTTGCCAAACACTGCCGAGGGGCGACCCCGTTAGAAAAATTTTCTTCTAATTGAAAAACCTTATTTCTAAAATTTTGATGTTGCTTTGCCCGGGGTGTGAACCCAGGGCATACGGTGTGGTAGGCGGAGCACGCTACCATCACACCACGATGGCCGCCATAAATTATCAAAATAAAAAAGCGCCGCAGACGAAAATTTGGAATAAAAAATTGCATGTAATTTTTGGAATTCATTCCAATAAAATATTAATATTTTATCGCAATATGAAAACAAAATTTTGAATTAAAAATCTCGCGTTTTTTTATTCCAAATCTCCTACTGCGGCGCTTTTTTTTTAATTTTTTTTGAAAAATATCTAATATCGTATCGTACTATGAATAGCAAATTTTCAGTAATTATGGAAATTAAAGCAAATAAAAAATTCTAATTTGGTCAGCTCAACGCCAGATTTGGACTAACGAGCGCAACGCTTCTGTCTGCGTAGGTGGCATTAAATAGTCCCATAGCATACTTAAGTCAATTGACATTAGTTCTCTTTCGGATTTCGAATTAGTACCATTGGCATTAATTCTCTTTCAAATCTTTTAAAATTGTTGTAACGAATTTACTGCAACTTCACTTATTTGCAGTCTTCTACTAACGTTCGTAACGCTCAACTGTTGAATAAACAACTCCAATATTTAATAATGCAAAATGGCCTTTATTAAAGTACTTCACAATAACACTGATATTTCACAACCAACAGCTTGTTTAAATGAAACTGATTTTCAAAATAATACTGCTATTGCTCGCCAGATAGCATCTTAAATCCAACTGATTGTCGCGCTTCTATTGTTGCTGCCTTTTATAGTGTTTGGTTTCGTCGTTGACATTTCTAGGAGGTCCTGTTCTAGAATCTACTAGTTGGTTATCTGCTATAAGTTTCTCAGCTATAACTACAGATCCACAATTTTTAAAGCTTCTCTCATATGCGCGTGTCTTTGTGAGCGACACTTCCACAATTATAACTGCATATCTCAGATAAGATATCTGCATGTGATTGTGCATTGCTTCTCCGCTGCGTGTACGTACATATGTGTAGGCATAATGATTGAATTATTGATGTGCATACAGGCACTGCTTAGCATAGGCTAAGAGATGACAGTACCCCTTAGTGTTGCTAATATGCGTAACATTATTTTTTATAAAAGTACTTTTAATTTCGAAATCTACTTTTCAATTTCTTAGATCAAAGCAAGTCACGTATTATTGTCATAGCAGCTTTTTCTAATTTTGATACTGATTCAATTTGCAAGGTCTGTGCTGTCAAAAGTTTTGATAAATAGCATAAATTTAAGCCGCCAGAAAAGACAAGCAAAATGGATAACTATATACTAAAATCCATCCTTCCTTCACACGAAATAACACTCCAAAATTAGCTTATCAAATGACACCTGAGGGACTTTTTCACAGTTTATCTAATAACTAAATTTTCGCAGTCCGCTTTGGCTTATGCCAGCGGCAATTTCTATTTAACCGTCATTTATTTATAAAAAAAAATTAAGAACAATTTTAATATGTATGTACACCAGTGCGTCTAAGCAAACTTTGGAAGCATAAACTTGTTGAATTTTTCACAGGAACATCACACTTCCACGCTAGACGGCCACAAGTCAGCGTACTCAAAAGTATACACTGGTATGTATGTATGTGTTGCGCGATTTTATTAAGAGGCAAATTGCCATTAAAATTTCATTTTAAACTAACTTTTTAATAATCCTAATGCGCCGTAAATTTTATTGGAGTTTAATGAAAGCTTCTGGTGATTATTTGAATCATTTCGCAGTTGCCACAATGCACACATGAGCGTTGTCCTCACTTCACAACAAAAAAGAAATAATAGAAAAAAAGTGATAAAAGACCGAAAGGTTGAATCCTGCGGTGCTAGCTTTTGGAAAAAGCAATAACAAACTAGCAAAGGTCACGCTTAAAAATCTAAGTCCCGGAGCCATGAACGATGTATTAAAGAGATGGGATTGAGTACATGCGGGAAAAGTTGGCCGAAATATTTATTGACCTTCATTTCATCCCAACCACGTTAATTGGGGTTGTATCCATTATGCTACATTTTCAATGCACTAAATTTTGGAGGAAAAATTCCAAATGTACGGATTTCCTCAAAACACACACTGCAAAAGCGATCCCCTCATTTCCTTGCGATGGATTGGTATCTTGGCAGTCTTATCTTGCAGAGAAGGTTCACCGAATTGACTATTTTGGAAGCGTCTATTTGAGACCAGTGGATATTACGGCTGTAGTTTGGTTGCTGTAAAGAGATGAAGTGCAAGCAAAGTGGACAAACACTACAAATTATAGGAAAAGTTGGTTTTTATATGGTACTAAATGTTCCATACTTTTTCTGCGCACTTGAAACTATTTTAGATATTTTTGGCGATGGAGGGATAGCGTTGGCGAAGGTTGGAACACGGCAGGTGGAATTTGTGGCAGGTGATGCTAACCTAGAAGTAATTAACATTTATATTCCTCCTGCCACCTGCTGTTCAAGAGGTTATCTACCTGAAATCAGTGCGCTACATAGTGGGGAAAACCGTATTATTCTTGGCAATTTAACGCACACTATGACCTAGATTATTCCAGCCTGCCAGACGAAATCAGAGTTAGAGGTAGACAATACGACCTTCTGTGCGATAAATGGCTATGCCCTTACTCGAACTGCATGGGACTGTTACAGCTCGCCAGAGAGGTAATACAAGTTATGATGGGAATGTGTTCGGCTGTGCCTCAGACTTTTTACATTTCATGAAAGGAGCTGAGCAATAATCTCATCCCATTTGTAATATCAGAATAATCGGCTGTATAAGATATGTGCTATAGTTATATTAATAAAGACTAAGTTCAGGTTAACCCGAACTTTACATACGCAGCTGGCGTTCAATCCATTCATAGGAAGGAAGCTAACTCGCTCACCAGAAGGGCGTGGCCCATCTGTTGGGGCCTTAACAATTCGTCGCAAGTGGTAACGAAACCCAAAGGAGTGGAGGCCGAAAGCAAGCAAGGAGCGTTGTCGCCGGGTGCTACACCGAAGCTTTGCAAAGGAGCTCCGACAGCAAGGCTCAAACAGGCACACCAACATTAAGTGAGCTAATTAAGCAGGCGTCAGCTGCGTTAAATCAGCAAAACCCCCTGGAGAAAAAAAGATGGCAAGGCTAGGCAAGGCGATTGAAGACTTGATGCAGTTCTTCATAGGGCGTAATATATACACGCGGAAATCACGCGCTTGGCCTCCGTAATAAAAGTGCTGTACATCGAGTCGGCCCCAGAGGTAAAGAATTTAGAACATAAATTGCGTCCAAGCGAAAGTGCCAAGGATAGAAGTCCATCACCCCCACGAAAGCGACAGAGGAACAATTCGTACTCGACCAAGGAGAACAACGTGGTAAACCCACTACTACACCAAAAGCCGTCTTGCCAGGGTACGTGGGTGGTCACAATCGACGGCAAGAAACGCAAGAGAAGACGGAGCGGAAAGAGGACACTGCAGCGCAAAAGACGGGAGAGTGGCAGTTAACTAAAAAGAAAAGCAAGGGCGATGCGACGTACGCTGACATATTGAGTAAAGTGAGAAGATGCGACGAATTAAAATCCCTGGCAAACGATAAGAAGAACGGCGAAAGGAGAGCTGTTACTACAGCTGAAAAAATCGCAGGGTGGAAAAACAAGTGCGTACCAATCAGAAATTGAAGCTGTACTAAAGGACTCGGCTAAAGTTATAACAACGTCCAAAGTGGTCACACTAGAGTGCAGAGATCTCGATGAGATTACTACGCCCGAGGAGATTTGCAACGCCCTCCACCAGCAATGCAACATCAAATTTCCATATGTGACTGCCATAAAAGCATACGCACAGCAGTGGCATGAAGTCAGCACTTATAAGCCTTACAGCGGATGATGCCAAGGTTGTTCTTAATACGCAAAGAATCCGGGTGGGATGGGTTTCCTGCCGAATTAGAGAGCTCAAGCAAGAGAAACGCTGTTATAGGTGCTGGGGCTACGGGCATATAGCTCAGAATGTAAGGAGACTGTAGATAGGTCTAGCCTATACAGGAAATGCGGTTAGGAAGGTCATAAGGCTGCAAGTTGCGAAAACGCACCGAAATGCACGCTATGTGGGGGACAACATTCAGCAGGCAGTTTCAAATGCCCACAATGAGAGGGCAGAAAAATCACTGTCTCATGAGGGTATTGCAGCTTAATTTAACCATTGCGAGGCAGCGCAAGAGCTATTATCCCAAAACAGTCTATGTAGGAGGATATGACATAGTGGTACTTTCTGAACAATACAAAAATCGCCAGGAGCAGGGTTAACACTCAGATTCGGCAGGGAAAGCCACAATTTGGGCACCAGGGAAATTCCTCCCACAGGAAAATATGGCGCCAACGGTAGCAGGATTCACGTGGGCAAAAATCAACGGTATATACGTCTTCAGTTGCTATGCCCTTCCGAGCATGACCATCTCCGAGTTCGAAGACATGATATATGGGATCACTATAGAAGCACGAGGTAAACATCCGCTTTTAGTGTGTGGAGACTTCAATGCATGGTCATCTGTGTGGGGAAGTAGACGAACCAACGAAAGGGGAGAGTTCTTCTCGAAAGCCTTACTTCTTTGAGGCTAGAATTCCTAAATGAACCAGCGATATATACCTTCGATACAGGTACCAGACGATCCATTATAGATCTCACCTTCGCTAGCAGCGAAATAGCAAGACGAGCAAAATGGTCCATAAGCAACGTTTACACACACAGCGACCATAAAGCTATTAGCGTAGAGCTGCTCGAAAATCCACGAAAGGTAGTAGCAAAACATCGGCAAAGTGGGAAATTACAAAGCAAGAGGTGCTGGACGCTGCAAAAAGGAGTTGCTGATAACAAACACCCAGGACCCGATGGAGTA
>JARSSU010036428.1:0-21031 GCA_029619165.1 Eurosta solidaginis | reverse complement strand
GTCGACGCTATCACATTCACACCATTATACCATACGAAATCAAAGTTGGAGGGGCTTACTTGGTTGTTCCGCATCATCTAAGCATTAAGCTAATAGCTCCCGTTTCACAGATCTCCACCTTTCAGTAGTCATTTGTCCGAACGACTGCTATACGATCAACCAGCGCCACAGTCCGTGACCTGCTTTGCCACATCACTCATTTTCTCGGGAGCAGGAGTCTTAGTGTTATCTCCACTTAGAACCTCCGAGAACACCGGAGTCTTCGCGTTAACTACCTTTAGCGCCTCCGAGAAGCCGGACGTCTAGCGTTATCTCCTTTGGCTTATCTCTACTTCCGTAGTTGGAACTTCCTCTGACTGCAGCTTCGAGGTAGTTGCTACCTCGCTATTAGGAACCATCTGTCCTCCAGCTTGGGCCTACTTGTCTTGTCTATGCGACTTGCCCTGCCTCCGCGCTCTAGACTGGGTCCTTTCTGCTCTTGAAAACAGCTTGTCGCGCTTCTGCCGAACGTTGCCTCTCATTCTGCCATTCGACGCTTCTTCCTCCTCGTACCGTTTGCAGAACCGAGGGTTTCTCGCAGGAAACCGTTTGAGACTGCTTCGACCTACTTCTACCGCTGCATGGCCCATTCAGCGCTCGATCTCCATTTATGTTGGGTCGACCACTGCTCCCAAGCGTTGTACAATTCTTAGTGCTGCACGTACTGCGACAGAGAGCTCTTTACTCCTCTGCTCGTACCTTCTCCACTCTTCTACTCCGTTTGCATTTGTGTGCTTCTCCAACACGGAGTTCATTGGATCAGCACTACTCTCTCGCTCCCCGAGTCCGACGCATCGCTTAATTCGTATTTGTTGTCCTTGGATTGCGACTCAGTCCTCCTCTTTACATCCTCCTATTACATTCAGGTAATGAGTTGTTCATGCTGTGTCGTACGACCACCTGCCGACAAGCGGCTCAGCGGTCCGTGATATATACGGGAAAGAACCGGCCGCCACAGCAGCGCCCTTACTGCGGTAAGGCCATAATAACTCCTCGAGATGGCCCGGTATCGGGAAGGCTCCGTTCGAATACGCGAATTTATCCCTGGCTGCAATCGTCCAAAGGCACGGTCCGCATAACACCTGGATTAGGGGGTGGCAGTTCTTGGTCACGCGCATCGCCGCCGCCTCCTATGAGGCGAAACGGCGTCAGATGTCAGTCCTAACAGCTCAGCCTCATAGTACGGGCGCTATGGAGTTCGGCTAAGCCCTCACACACGACAAGTGCCTACCCTAAGTGAAGGGAAAGACTACCGCTCGTAATCTCCGATAATCGATGTATCAGATAAGAAATATATAGTGAACAGATCTACATACCTTAACGATTTTTAAGATAAATATAAAATAAAAAATAGGTAGGTACTTTGTGTGAGGATGCAAAGTTTCAGTTTTTTGTGGTCTGCGTGTAAAAACTATGAGTACGAATCACGTATTTCAACAATATATGACGTAAGCGTAACTATTTGATGAAATTTGATGAATTTTGAAGCTTCTAGCCGTAAAAAGGGGGCAAAATTAGAGTTTATATGGGTATATAATATATATACCACCGATCTCTATGATTTTTTCAGACAACAATATATGCTATATACGTAAGCATATGGTGAAATTTGAAGCGTCTAGCTGTTAAAAAGGGGCAGAAATTGCGCAAAGTTTCTTATCTGAACAATCGGTTGTATGAGATATATACTATATATACCACCGATCTCAATGATTTTTTCAGACAACAATATATGCTATACACGTAAGCATTTGGTGAAATTTGAACATATCTAAACGATTTTTAAGATAAATATAAAATAAAAAATAGGTAGGTAATCTGTGTGAGGATGCAAAGCTTCACGTTTTTTGTGGTCTGCATGTAAAAACTATGAGTACGAATCACGTCTTTCAAAAATATATGACGTAAACGTAACTATTTGATGAAATTTGATGAATTTTGAAGCTTCTAGCCGTAAAAAAGGGGCAAAAATGACAGTTTATATGAAGTATATAATATATATACCACCGATCTCTATGATTTTTTCAGACAACAATATATGCTATATACGTAAGCATTTTGTGAAATTTGAAGCTTCAGCTGTTAAAACGGGGCAGAAATTGCGCAAAGTTTCTTATCTGAACAATCGGTTGTATGAGATATATACTATATATACAACCGATCTCTATGATTTTTTCAGACAACAATATATGCTATATACGTAAGCAATCGGTGAAATTTGAAGCTTATAGCTGTTAAAATGGGGTAGAAATTGCGAAAAGTTTCTTATCTGAACAATCGGTTGTATGAGATATATACTATATATACAACCGATCTCTATGATTTTTTCAGACAACAATATATGCTATATACGTAAGCAATCGGTGAAATTTGAAGCTTATAGCTGTTAAAATGGGGTAGAAATTGCGAAAAGTTTCTTATCTGAACAATCGGTTGTATGAGATATATACTATATATACAACCGATCTCTATGATTTTTTCAGACAACAATATATGCTATATACGTAAGCAATCGGTGAAATTTGAAGCTTATAGCTGTTAAAATGGGGTAGAAATTGCGAAAAGTTTCTTATCTGAACAATCGGTTGTATGAGATATATACTATATATACAACCGATCTCTATGATTTTTTCAGACAACAATATATGCTATATACGTAAGTATTCGGTGAAATTTGAAGCTTCTAGCTGTTAAAATGGGGCTAAAATTGCGAAAATATATATATATATACTATATATATATACTATATATACCACCATATATATACTATATATACCACCGATCTTTATGATTTTTTCAGACAACAATATATGCTATATACGTAAGCATTCGTTGAAATTTGAAGCCTCTAGCTCTTAAAATAGGGCAGTAATTACGAAAAGTTCCTTATCTGAACAATCGGTTGTGGGGGATATATACTATATATACGACCGATCTCATCAATTTTTTCAGGCAACAATACGTGCAATATACGAAAGTATATGGTGAAGTTTGAAGCTTCAATCTGTTAAATTGGGTAAGATATTACAAAAATCCTCTTTTTCTGAAAAATCGGTTGTATGGAGGATATATGCTATAGTGGTCCGATCCGGTCGGTTCCGACAAATGTCTAATCGGACACCCAAATACACCCGCTCACCAAATTTTATCAAGATATCTCAAAAATTGAGGGACTAGTTTGCATACAAACAGACAGACGGACAGACGGACATGGCTAAATCAACTCAGCTCTTCAACCTGATTATTTCGGTATACTTAATGGTGGGTCTATCTATTTTCCTTTAAGGACTTACAATTTTCGGTTTCGTGACGAAATAATATACCATTTCATTTTCATGAAAGGTATAAAAATAGGTAGGTATCTGTGTGTGAGGATGCAAAGCTTCACGTTTTTTTGTGGTCTGCATGTAAAAACTATGACTACGAATCACGTCTTTCAAAAATATATGACGTAAACGTAACTATTGATGAAATTTGATGAATTTTGAAGCTTCTAGCCGTAAAAAAGGGGCAAAAATGACAGTTTATATGAAGTATATAATATATATACCACCGATCTCTATGATTTTTTCAGACAACAATATATGCTATATACGTAAGCATTTTGTGAAATTGAAGCTTCTAGCTGTTAAAAACGGGGCAGAAATGCGCAAAAGTTTCTTATCTGAACAATCGGTTGTATGAGATATATACTATATATACAACCGATCTCTATGATTTTTTCAGACAACAATATATGCTATATACGTAAGCAATCGGTGAAATTTGAAGCTTATAGCTGTTAAAATGGGGTAGAAATTGCGAAGTTTCTTATCTGAACAATCGGTTGTATGAGATATATACTATATATACAACCGATCTCTATGATTTTTTCAGACAACAATATATGCTATATACGTAAGTATTCGGTGAAATTTGAAGCTTCTAGCTGTTAAAATGGGGCTAAAATTTGCGAAAATATATATATATATATACTATATATATATACTATATATACCACCATATATATACTATATATACCACCAGATCTTTATGATTTTTTCAGACAACAATATATGCTATATACGTAAGCATTCGTTGAAATTTGAGGCCTCTAGCTCTTAAAATAGGGCAGTAATTACGAAAAGTTCCTTATCTGAACAATCGGTTGTGGGGGATATATACTATATATACGACCGATCTCATCAATTTTTTCAGGCAACAATACGTGCAATATACGAAAGTATATGGTGAAGTTTGAAGCTTCAATCTGTTAAATTGGGTAAGATATTACAAAAATCCTCTTTTTCTGAAAAATCGGTTGTATGGAGGATATATGCTATAGTGGTCCGATCCGGTCGGTTCCGACAAATGTCTAATCGGACACCCAAATACACCCGCTCACCAAATTTATCAAGATATCTCAAAAATTGAGGGACTAGTTTGCATACAAACAGACAGACGGGACAGACGGACAGACGGACATGGCTAAATCAACTCAGCTCTTCAACCTGATTATTCGGTATACTTAATGGTGGGTCTATCTATTTTCCTTTAAGGACTTACAATTTCGGTTTCGTGACGAAATTAATATACCGTTTCGTTTCATGAAAGTTATAAAAAGCACGCCTAGTACACATTAAGTAGAGACAGAATGTCTGAAATTGTGCGCAGAGCGTGAAAATGGGATAAAACTGGATAAGCCAAGAAAGCAAATAGCACACAATAGCCCAATGGTTATGCGATTGTAATTTCAGCAGTTTGACCGCGGTTCGATTCCCGGTGAAACCTGTTGAAATAAATAAACATTACGAAATTGCCTGACGATGATGACGTGGCGGTTTTCGAAATGGTACACCGCAATATGCCAGTAAATATTTCCTTCTTTTCAGTTTTTCCCAATAAAACCAAAATAATAATTGAATAACAATTATCATTTATCGGTGTAAGCTCATTAATTCTTAAAAATCTTAAGTAAATTGCACACACCATAAACATACAACATAAAACTATATAAACTGAGCACGAGCTAAAATATAGTACACAAACAATCTTCTGCAGTGAAGAGGAGTGGTACAATACCAATAACAACAAGTAAGGAAGGACTGTCTTCGGCTGTGCGAAGGCTTCATACCTTTCAGGAATGGGGCTGAACAATAATCGGCTGCATAAGATAGAAATATATAATGAACAGATGTACATATCTAAACGATTTTTAAGATAAATATAAATAAACAAGTAAGGAAGGCTAAGTTCGGGTGTAACCGAACATTACATACTCAGATGAGAGCTTTGGAGACAAAATAAGGGAAAATCACCATTAGGAAATGAACGTAGGGTAACTCTGGAATGTGTTGTATGACACTGGTATCAAATGGAAGGTATTAAAGAGCATTTTAAAAGGGAGTGGGCTAGTTCTATAGGTGGATGCCTTTCGAGATGTCGCCATGAAGGTGGACGAGGGGTGACTAGAATGCGTTTGTACGATATGGGTATCAAATGAAAGTGTTTAATGATTATTTAAATGTAGGGGCCTTAGTTAGTTAGACAGTATTCCTGCAAAATTCAAGGGCTTTTGATTTCGCTCTGCAATAACTTTTCATATCTTCTACTTATAGGTAGGTGTCACACCCATTTCACAAAGTTTTTTCTAAACTTATATTTTGCGTCAATGAACCAATCCAATTACATGTTTTCATCCCTTTTTTCATATTTGATATAGAATGTATGGCATATTTTTTTTATTTTTCGTAATATTTGATATCGAAAAAGTGAGTGTGATTATAGTCCGAATTTCGCATTTTTTATATCAAGATAAAGTGAGTTCAAATAAGTACGTGAACTAAGTTTAGTAAAGATATATCGATTATAAGCGGAAGGACAGGCGGCCGACTGTGTATAAAAACGGGCGTGTCCTCACCCGATTTCGCCCATTTCACATAAAACATCGTCATAGAATCTAGGCCTTACCAAATTTCACAAGGATTGGTAAATTTTGTTCAACTTATGGCCATTAAAAGTATTCTACACGAATTTAATGAAAAGGCGGAGCCAAGCCCATTTTGAAATTCTTTTATTTTGTATGTTGTTTGCAACATATCATTACAGGAGTTGAATGTTGGCATAATGTACTTATATGCCGTAAAGATATCAAATTTTTTGTTAAAATTTGATGAATAAAAATAAGAGGGGCGTGTTCGCCATCCGATTTTGCTAGTTTTTATTAGCACACATATGAGTAAAGTTTCTGCCAAATTTCATCATGATATCTTCAACGAATGCCAAATTACAGCTTGAAAACCTTAAATTACCTTATTTTAATGTGGGAGGTGGCCACGCCATTGTCCAAAAGTTTACTAATTCTCCATTCTGCGTCATAGATCAACCCACCTACAAAGTTTCATCGCTTTATCCGTCTTTGGTAATGAATTATCGCACTTTTCTGTTTTTCGAAATTTTCGATATCGAAAAAGTGGGGTGGTTGCAGTTCGATTTCGTTCATTTTAAATAGTGATCTGGGAACCCACATTCAAATTTCATCAAGATACCTCAAAATTTAATCAAGTTAACACGATTACGGACGGAGGACAGACAGGCTAAATGAATTCTTTTTTCGCCAGATCATTTTGATATATAGAATTCTATATCTATCTCGATTAGTTTATGCCGTTACGGATTGCCGTTATGCGAACAAAGTTAATATACTCTGTGAGGTCTGCTCAGATGATGTTACATAACTGGCAGTTGGGGAAAAGCAGAGTGGCAAGTGGCATGGTGGCGAGCCCAGCTAAAACTCGTCGGTTGGGGAGTGGTTAATTTCCACCTGCCCACCTTCAGCTATGTAATCAAAAATAGTTGTGTCATGCCCATATTAGAAATGTACTTTGTGACAGGGAGGAAGCAGTCCTAAGAACACAGAAAGCGTAGGCCCGTCCTACTGTCCCGCCGTTGGGGTCTACCCACCCTCTTCGGCGAGGCGCACTCGAAGCCATGGGCGCTGTGCTGACCCCTCTCTTTCTACAGCGCCCCAAATCCTGACACTAGTCCATCTGAATTAGTCCTAGTCTAGTCCATGTCGTATAGTCAAAGGTCCGTGCAACCTACTTCCCCTCTCGTTGCACTAGTGCAACATCCACACCATCTGATCAAGTTAGCAACTCATTCTTTATATTTTCTTTCACATTCCATAGTAGGTACAAAAACAGGTTTTATTGTGGAGATTCAAAATAATTCAAATTAATGAAAAGGTAGCTTAGGTTCTAGTTTTTGTTTATAAAATCAAGAGAAAGATAAAAATTCAAAATCAAGAGAAAAAACAAATTACATGAAGAGGTAACTTAGACTCTAGTTTTTGTTTATAACTTCAAGAAATGATATAGAAAAGGGAATAATAAATATTTTACAAGTTGGCTGATCACTGCAGTGTATTCCAAGCGGAAATTGCTGCGATTAAGGATGTGTCGATGGAATGCTATCCAGTGCTACTACGGTTAGGGAATTTAACATCTACTCTGATAGCCAAGCGGCTATCAAGGCCTGAGCTCAACTACAGTGCGATCGAGGGTGGTCTGGGAGTGCCTGACCTCGCTTGCGATTGCATCGAATTATTTTACAATTAAGATTATCTGGGTCCCGGGCCATAGTGATATCCCGGGCAACTGTCAAGCGGATCTCTTAGCCCGTATCGGTACAACTGAACCGGATGAAGATGGCTGTAGGGATTTCGGCCACCTGTGGATTGCTCCTCCATAGCTGGGCCTCGAATCAGCTCAGCAAACGTTGGGCGGATACCACGTCTTGCAGGGTAGCAAGATCTTTCTGGCCAAAAGTGGATGGCAGGAGGTCTGCTGAAATAATTGGGTTCACTAAGGCTCACCTATCAATGGTCTTTGGGGTTTTGACAGGGCACTGTCCCATGGGTATCCATGCGGTATGTCTCAATATACTGGAAACTCCATCCTGCTGCAGCTGTATGGAGGATGATGAGGTGGAATCACCAAATCACTTTATGCTTGATTGTCCAGCTTTTGCCAGAAACTAGGCGAAAGTACTTCGGTCGCGGATCACTTGGATCTCCCGAGGATATATCCAAAGTTGAGATAGGTATCATTCGGAGCTTTATCGTTGCAACCCAACGATTCTCTAAGTAGCTAGATCTAAGTCACCGTTATTTTTGGTGTATGTGGTATCACAACGGACCTTCGTGTTGTGCAAGTCAGCTATCTTTATCAGGGCAGTTACCACCTAAACCTATCCTACCTACCTACGTATATAGCATATATTGTTGTCTGAAAAAATCATAGAGATCGATGTTACATATAGTATATATCTCATACAACCGGTTTTTCAGATAAGAAACTTCGCAATTTCTGCCCCATTTTAACAGCTATAAGCTTCAAATTTCACTAATTGCTTATGTATATAGCATACATTGTGTCTGAAAAAATCATAAAGATCGGTGGTATATATATTATATACCCCATATAAACTGTCATTTTTGCCCCTTTTTTACTTCTAGAAGCTTCAAATTTCAACAAATTTCATCAAATACTTACGTTTACGTCATATATTGTTGGAATTCGTGATTCTTTTGTCATAGTTTTCACTTGCAGACCACAAAAAAAGGGGAAACCTTTGCATCCTCACACAAAGTACCTACCTATTTTTATACTCAGTTGAGCAGAGCTCACAGAGTATATTAACTTTGATTGGATAACGGTTGGTTGTACAGGTATAAAGGAATCGAGATAGATATAGACTTCCATATATCAAAATCATCAGTATCGAAAAAAAATTTTATTGAGCCATGTCCGTCCGTCCGTCCGTCCGCCCGTTAACACGATAACTTGAGTAAATTTTAGGTATCTTGATGAAATTCGGTATGTAAGTTCGCGGGCGCTCATATCAGATCGCTATTTAAAATGAACGATATCGGACTATAACCACGCCCACTTTTTCGATATCGAAAATTTCGAAAAATCGAAAAAGAGCGATAATTCATTACCAAACACGGATAAAGCGATGAAACTTGGTAGGTGAGTTGAAAACTTATGACGCAGAATAGAAAATTAGTTAAAATTTTGGATAATGGGCGTGGCACCGCCCACTTTTAAAAGAAGGTAATTTAGAAGTTTTGCAACTGTAATTTGGCAGTCGTTGAAGATATCATAATGAAATTTGGCAGGAACGTTACTCCTATTACTATATGTATGCTTAATAAAAATTAGCAAAATCGGGGGACGATCACGCCCACTTAAAAAAAAATTTTTTTTTAAGTCAAATTAAAAAAAAATTTATATCTTACAGTATATAAGTAAATTATGTCAACATTCAACTCCAGTCATGATATGGTGCAACAAAATACAAAAATAAAAGAAAATTCAAAACGGGCGTGGCTCCGCGCTTTTTCATTTAATTTGTCTAGGATACTTTTAATGCCATAAGTCGAACAAAAATTTACCAATCCTTGTGAAATTTGGTAGTAGCTTAAATTCTAGGACGGTAACAGTTTTCTGTGAAAAAAGGGCGAAATCGGTTGAAGCCACGCCCAGTTTTTATACACAGTCGACCGTCTGTCCTTCCGCTCGGCCGTTAACACGATAACTTGAACAAAAATCGATATATCTTTACTACATTCAGTTCACGTAATTATCTGAACTCACTTTGTATTCATACAAAAAATGGCCGAAACCCGACTATGACCACGCCCACTTTTTCGATATCGAAAATTACGAAAAATGAAAAAAAATGCCATAATTCTATACCAAATACGAAAAAGGGATGAGACATGGTAATTGGATTGGTTTATTGACGCAAAATATAACTTAGAAAAAAACTTTGTAAAATGGGTGTGACACACATATTAAGTAGAAGAAAATGAAAAGTTCTGCAGGGCGAATCAAAAGCCCTTGGAATCTTGGCAGGAATACTGTTCGTGGTATTACATATATAAATAAATTAGCGGTACCCGACAGATGATGGTCTGGGTCACCGTGGTCCACATTTTGGTCGATATCTCGAAAATGCCTTCACATATACAACTACCACCACTCGCTTTTAAAACCCTCATTAACACCTTTAATTTGATACCCATATCGTACAAACACATTTATAGAGTCACCCCTGGTCCACCTTTATGGCGATATCTCGAAAAGGCGACCACCTATAGAACTAAGGCCCACTCCCTTTTAAAATACTCATTATCACCTTTCATTTGATACCCATATCGTACAAACAAATTCTAGAGTCACCCGTGGTCCAAAACTTTATGGCGATATCTCGAAAAGGCATCCACCTATAGAACTAAGGCCCACTCCCTTTTAAAATACTCATTAACACCTTTCGTTTGATACCCATATGTACAAACACTTTCTAGAGTCATCCCCAGGTCCACCTTTATGGCGATATATCGAAAAGGCTTCCACCTATAGAACTAAGGCCACTCCCTTTTAAAATACTCATTAATCCCTTTCATTTGATACCCATATCGTACAAACAAATTCTAGGGTCACCCCTGGTCCACCTTTATGACAGATATCTGGAAAAGGCGTGCCACCTATAGAACTAAGCCCTGACGATGATGACGTGTCGGTTGTCACGAAATGGTACCATCGCAATATGCCAGTAAATGGTTCTTCTTTTCAGTTTGTCCCAATAAAACACAAAAAATAGTAATTGAATAACAATTATCATATCGGTGTTACTGCTACTGTAATCTATAAAATCATAGAGAAAAGTTGAACAAACCATTAAACATACAACTGAGCACGAGTTTAAATATAGTACACAAACAATCTTCTGCAGTGAAGAGAAGTGGTACAATACAAATAACAACAAGTAAGAACGTAACTGTCTTCGGCTGTGCCGAAGACTTCATACCTTTCATGAATGGGGCTGAACAATAATCTTATCCCGCTCGTAATCTCCGAATAATCGGATGTATAAGATAAGAAATATATAGTGAACAGATCTACATACCTTAACGATTTTTAAGATAAATATAAAATAAAAAATAGGTAGGTACTTTGTGTGAGGATCCAAAGTTTCAGGTTTTTTGTGGTCTGCGTGTAAAAACTATGACTACGAATCACGTATTTCAACAATATATGACGTAAGCGTAACTATTTGATGAAATTTGATGAATTTTGAAGCTTCTAGCCGTAAAAAGGGGGCAAAAATTAGAGTTTATATGGGGTATATAATATATATACCACCGATCTCTATGATTTTTTCAGACAACAATATATGCTATATACGTAAGCATATGGTGAAATTTGAAGCGTCTAGCTGTTAAAAAGGGGCAGAAATTGCGCACAGTTTCTTATCTGAACAATCGGTTGTATGAGATATATACTATATATACCACCGATCTCAATGATTTTTTCAGACAACAATATATGCTATACACGTAAGCATTTGGTGAAATTTGAACATATCTAAACGATTTTTAAGATAAATATAAAATAAAAAATAGGTAGGTAATCTGTGTGAGGATGCAAAGCTTCACGTTTTTTGTGGTCTGCATGTAAAAACTATGAGTACGAATCACGTCTTTCAAAAATATATGACGTAAACGTAACTATTTGATGAAATTTGATGAATTTTGAAGCTTCTAGCCGTAAAAAAGGGGCAAAAATGACAGTTTATATGAAGTATATAATATATATACCACCGATCTCTATGATTTTTTCAGACAACAATATATGCTACATACGTAAGCATTTTGTGAAATTTGAAGCTTGCAGCTGTTAAAACGGGGCAGAAATTGCGCAAAGTTTCTTATCTGAACAATCGGTTGTATGAGATATATACTATATATACAACCGATCTCTATGATTTTTTCAGACAACAATATATGCTATATACGTAAGCAATCGGTGAAATTTGAAGCTTATAGCTGTTAAAATGGGGTAGAAATTGCGTAAAGTTTCTTATCTGAACAATCGGTTGTATGAGATATATACTATATATACAACCGATCTCTATGATTTTTTCAGACAACAATATATGCTATATACGTAAGCAATCGGTGAAATTTGAAGCTTATAGCTGTTAAAATGGGGTAGAAATTGCGAAAAGTTTCTTATCTGAACAATCGGTTGTATGAGATATATACTATATATACAACCGATCTCTATGATTTTTGCAGACAACAATATATGCTATATATGTACGTAAGCAATCGGTGAAATTTGAAGCTTATAGCTGTTAAAATGGGGTAGAAATTGCGAAAAGTTTCTTATCTGAACAATCGGTTGTATGAGATATATACTATATATACAACCGATCTCTATGATTTTTTCAGACAACAATATATGCTATATACGTAAGTATTCGGTGAAATTTGAAGCTTCTAGCTGTTAAAATGGGGCTAAAATTTGCGAAAATATATATATATATACTATATATATATACTATATATACCACCATATATATACTATATATACCACCGATCTTTATGATTTTTTCAGACAACAATATATGCTATATACGTAAGCATTCGTTGAAATTTGAAGCCTCTAGCTCTTAAAATAGGGCAGTAATTACGAAAAGTTCCTTATCTGAACAATCGGTTGTGGGGGATATATACTATATATACGACCGATCTCATCAATTTTTTCAGGCAACAATACGTGCAATATACGAAAGTATATGGTGAAGTTTGAAGCTTCAATCTGTTAAATTGGGTAAGATATTACAAAAATCCTCTTTTTCTGAAAAATCGGTTGTATGGAGGATATATGCTATAGTGGTCCGATCCGGTCGGTTCCGACAAATGTCTAATCGGACACCCAAATACACCCGCTCACCAAATTTTATCAAGATATCTCAAAAATTGAGGGACTAGTTTGCATACAAACAGACAGACGGACAGACGGACATGGCTAAATCAACTCAGCTCTTCAACCTGATTATTTCGGTATACTTAATGGTGGGTCTATCTATTTTCCTTTAAGGACTTACAATTTTCGGTTTCGTGACGAAATTAATATACCATTTCATTTTCATGAAAGGTATAAAAATAGGTAGGTACTTTGTGTGAGGATCCAAAGTTTCAGGTTTTTTGTGGTCTGCGTGTAAAAACTATGACTACGAATCACGTATTTCAACAATATATGACGTAAGCGTAACTATTTGATGAAATTTGATGAATTTTGAAGCTTCTAGCCGTAAAAAGGGGGCAAAAATTAGAGTTTATATGGGGTATATAATATATATACCACCGATCTCTATGATTTTTTCAGACAACAATATATGCTATATACGTAAGCATATGGTGAAATTTGAAGCGTCTAGCTGTTAAAAAGGGGCAGAAATTGCGCACAGTTTCTTATCTGAACAATCGGTTGTATGAGATATATACTATATATACCACCGATCTCAATGATTTTTTCAGACAACAATATATGCTATACACGTAAGCATTTGGTGAAATTTGAACATATCTAAACGATTTTTAAGATAAATATAAAATAAAAAATAGGTAGGTAATCTGTGTGAGGATGCAAAGCTTCACGTTTTTTGTGGTCTGCATGTAAAAACTATGAGTACGAATCACGTCTTTCAAAAATATATGACGTAAACGTAATATTTGATGAAATTTGATGAATTTTGAAGCTTCTAGCCGTAAAAAAGGGGCAAAAATGACAGTTTATATGAAGTATATAATATATATACCACCGATCTCTATGATTTTTTCAGACAACAATATATGCTATATACGTAAGCATTTTGTGAAATTTGAAGCTTGCAGCTGTTAAAACGGGGCAGAAATTGCGCAAAGTTTCTTATCTGAACAATCGGTTGTATGAGATATATACTATATATACAACCGATCTCTATGATTTTTTCAGACAACAATATATGCTATATACGTAAGCAATCGGTGAAATTTGAAGCTTATAGCTGTTAAAATGGGGTAGAAATTGCGTAAAGTTTCTTATCTGAACAATCGGTTGTATGAGATATATACTATATATACAACCGATCTCTATGATTTTTTCAGACAACAATATATGCTATATACGTAAGCAATCGGTGAAATTTGAAGCTTATAGCTGTTAAAATGGGGTAGAAATTGCGAAAAGTTTCTTATCTGAACAATCGGTTGTATGAGATATATACTATATATACAACCGATCTCTATGATTTTTGCAGACAACAATATATGCTATATATGTACGTAAGCAATCGGTGAAATTTGAAGCTTATAGCTGTTAAAATGGGGTAGAAATTGCGAAAAGTTTCTTATCTGAACAATCGGTTGTATGAGATATATACTATATATACAACCGATCTCTATGATTTTTTCAGACAACAATATATGCTATATACGTAAGTATTCGGTGAAATTTGAAGCTTCTAGCTGTTAAAATGGGGCTAAAATTTGCGAAAATATATATATATATATATATATATACTATATATACCACCATATATATACTATATATACCACCGATCTTTATGATTTTTTCAGACAACAATATATGCTATATACGTAAGCATTCGTTGAAATTTGAAGCCTCTAGCTCTTAAAATAGGGCAGTAATTACGAAAAGTTCCTTATCTGAACAATCGGTTGTGGGGGATATATACTATATATACGACCGATCTCATCAATTTTTTCAGGCAACAATACGTGCAATATACGAAAGTATATGGTGAAGTTTGAAGCTTCAATCTGTTAAATTGGGTAAGATATTACAAAAATCCTCTTTTTCTGAAAAATCGGTTGTATGGAGGATATATGCTATAGTGGTCCGATCCGGTCGGTTCCGACAAATGTCTAATCGGACACCCAAATACACCCGCTCACCAAATTTTATCAAGATATCTCAAAAATTGAGGGACTAGTTTGCATACAAACAGACAGACGGACAGACGGACAGACGGACATGGCTAAATCAACTCAGCTCTTCAACCTGATTATTTCGGTATACTTAATGGTGGGTCTATCTATTTTCCTTTAAGGACTTACAATTTTCGGTTTCGTGACGAAATTAATATACCATTTTATTTTCATGAAAGCTATAAAAAGCACGCCTAGTACAAATTAATATTGTGACAGAATGTCTCAAATTGTGCGAGAGCGTGAAAATGGGATAAAACTGAAATAAGCCAAGAAAGCAAATAGCACACAATAGCCCAATGTTTAGGCGATTGTAATTTCAGCAGTTTGACCGCGGTTCGATTCCCGGTAAAACCTTTGAAATAAATAAACATTACGAAATTGCCTGACGATGATGACGTGGCGGTTTTCGAAATAGTACCATCGCAATATGCCAGTAAATGTTTCCTTCTTTTCAGTTTTTCCCAATAAAACCAAAAATAATAATTGAATAACAATTATCATTTATCGGTGTAAACTCATTAATTCTTAAAAATCTTAAGTAAAATTGCACACACCATTAAACATACAAACATAAAATTATATAAACTGAGCACGAGCTTAAATATAGTACACAAACAATCTTATGCAGTGAAGAGGAGTGGTACAATACCAATAACAACAAGTAAGGAAGGGACTGTCTTCGGCTGTGCCGAAGACTTCATACCTTTCATGAATGGGGCTGAACAATAATCGGCTGCATAAGATAAGAAATATATAATGAACAGATGTACATATCTAAACGATTTTTAAGATAAATATAAACTAAAAAAGTAAGGAAGGCTAAGTTCGGGTGTAACCGAACATTACATACTCAGCTGAGAGCTTTGGAGACAAAATAATGGAAAATCACCATTTAGGAAAATGAACGTAGGGTAACTCTGGAATGTGTTTGTATGACATGGGTATCAAATGGAAGGTATTAAAGAGCATTTTAAAAGGGAGTGGGCCGTAGTTCTAAAGGTGGACGCCATTTCGGGATATCGCCATAAAGGTTGACCAGGGGTGACTCTAGAATGTGTTTGTACGATATGGGTATCAAGATATCGCCATAAAAGTGGACCAGGGGTTACTCTACAATCTCTTTGTACGACATAGGTATCAAATGAATGGTGTTAACGAGTATTTTAAAAGGGAATGGGCCTTAGTTCTATAGGTGGACGCCTTTTCGGGATATCGCCATAAAGGTGGACCAGGGGTGACTCTAGAATGTGTTTGTACGATATGGGTATCAAATGAAAGGTGTTAATTAGTATTTTAAAAGGGAGTGGGCCTTAGTTCTATAGGTGGATGCCTTTTCGAGATATCGCCATGAAGGTGGACCAGGGGTGACTAGAATGCGTTTGTACGATATGGGTATCAAATGAAAGGTGTTAATGATTATTTAAAATCTAGTGGGCCTTAGTTAGTTAGAACAGTATTCCTGCAAAATTCCAAGGGCTTTTGATTTCGCCCTGCATAACTTTTTCATTATCTTCTACTTAATATGGTAGGTGTCACACCCATTTTACAAAGTTTTTTCTAAACTTATATTTTGCGTCAATGAACCAATCCAATTACCATGTTTCATCCCTTTTTTCATATTTGATATAGAATTATGGCATATTTTTTTTTATTTTCGTAATATTTGATATCGAAAAAGTGAGTGTGATTATAGTCCGATTTCGGCCATTTTTACATCAAGATAAAGTGAGTTCAAATAAGTACGTGAACTAAGTTTAGTAAAGATATATCGATTATAAGCGGAAGGACAGGCGGCCGACTGTGTATAAAAATTGGGCGTGTCCTCACCCGATTTCGCCCATTTTCACATAAAACATCGTCATAGAATCTATGCCCCTACCAAATTTCACAAGGATTGGTAAATTTTTGTTCAACTTATGGCATTAAAAGTATTCTACACGAATTTAATGAAAAAGGGCGGAGCCAAGCCCATTTTGAAATTTTCTTTTATTTTTGTATTTTGTTGCAACATATCATTACAGGAGTTGAATGTTGGCATAATGTACTTGTATGCTGTAATGATATCAAATTTTTTGTTAAAATTTGATGAAAAAAAAATTTTTTTAAGAGGGGGCGTGTTCGCCATCCGATTTTGCTAGTTTTTATTTAGCACACATATAGTAGTATGAGTAAAGTTTCTGCCAAATTTCATCGTGATATCTTCAACGAATGCCAAATTACGGCTTGAAAAACCTTTAAATTACCTTATTTTAAATGTGGGAGGTGCCACGCCCATTGTCCAAAATTTTACTAATTCTCCATTCTGCGTCATAAGATCAACCCACCTACAAAGTTTCATCGCTTTATCCGTCTTTGGTAATGAATTATCGCACTTTTTCTGTTTTTCGAAATTTTCGATATCGAAAAAGTGGGCGTGGCTGCAGTCCGATTTCGTTCATTTTAAATAGTGATCTGGGAACCCACATTCCAAATTTCATCAAGATACCTCAAAATTTAATCAAGTTATCGTGTTTACGGACGGAGGGACAGACATGGCTAAATGAATTTCTTTTTTCGCCCAGATCATTTTGATATATAGAATTCTATATCTATCTCGATTAGTTTATGCCGGTACGGATTGCCGTTATGCGAACAAAGTTAATAGACTCTGTGAGGTCTGCTCAGATGATGTTACATAACTGGCAGTTGGGGAAAAGCAGAGTGGCAAATGGCATGGTGGGGAGCCCAGCTAAAACTCGTCGGTTGGGAGTGGTTAATTTCCACCTGCCCACCCTTCAGCTATGTAATCAAAAATAGTTGTGTCATGCCATATTAGAAATGTACTTGTGACAGGGAGGAAAGCAGTCCTAAGAACACAGAAAAGCGTAGGCCCGTCCTATCCTGTCCCGTCCGTTGGTGTCTACCCACCCTCTTCGGCGAGGCGCACTCGAAGCCATGGGCGCTGTGCTGACCCCTCTCTTTCTACAGCGCCCCCAAATCTTGACACTAGTCCATCTGAATTAGTCCTAGTCTAGTCCATGTCGGTATAGTCAAAGGTCCGTGCAACCTACTTCCCCTCTCGTTCCACTAGTGCAACATCCACACCAATCTGATCAAGTTAGCAACTCATTATACCTTTCATGAAAATGAAATGGTATATTAATTTCGTCACGAAACCGAAAATTGTAAGTCCTTAAAGGAAAACAGATAGACCCACCATTAAGTATACCGAAATAATCAGGTTGAAGAGCTGAGTTGATTTAGCCATGTCCGTCTGTCCGTCTGTCTGTTTGTATGCAAACTAGTCCCTCAATTTTTGAGATATCTTGATAAAATTTGGTGAGCGGGTGTATTTGGGTGTCCGATTAGACATTTGTCGGAACCGACCGGATCGGACCACTATAGCATATATCCTCCATACAACCTATTTTTCAGAAAAAGAGGATTTTTGTAATATCTTACCCAATTTAACAGATTGAAGCTTCAAACTTCACCATATACTTTCGAATATTGCACGTATTGTTGCCTGAAAAAATTGATGAGATCGGTCGTATATATAGTATATATCCCATACAACCGATTGTTCAGATAAGGAACTTTTCGTAATTACTGCCCTATTTTAAGAGCTAGAGGCTTCAAATTTCAACGAATGCTTACGTATATAGCATATATTGTTGTCTGAAAAAATCATAAAGATCGGTGGTATATATAGTTTATATATGGTGGTATATATAGTATATATATATAGTATATATATATATATATATATATATATATATATATATATATATATATATATATATTTTTGCAAATTTTAGCCCCATTTTAACAGCTAGAAGCTTCAAATTTCACAGAATACTTACGTATATAGCATATATTGTTTTCTGAAAAAATCATAGAGATCGGTTGTATATATAGTATATATCTCATACAACCGATTGTTCAGATAAGAAACTTTTCGCAATTTCTACCCCATTTTAACAGCTATAAGCTTCAAATTTCACCGATTGCTTACGTATATAGCATATATTGTTGTCTGAAAAAATCATAGAGATCCGTTGCATATATAGTATATATCTCATACAACCGATTGTTCAGATAAGAAACTTTTCGCAATTTCTACCCCATTTTAACAGTTATAAGCTTCAAATTTCACCGATTGCTTACGTATATAGTATGTATTATTGTGTCAAAAAATTATAGAGATCGGTGATATATATAATATATATATGATGGTATATATAGTATATATATATAGTATATATATATTTTTTTACGATTTCGGCCCATTTTAACAGCTAGAAGCTTCAAAAATGCTTACGTGTATAGCATATATTGATGTCTGAAAAAATCATTGAGATCGGTGGTATACATAGTATATATCTCATACAACCGATTGTTCAGATAAGAAACTTTGCGCAATTTCTGCCCCGTTTTAACAGCTAGAAGCTTCAAATTTCACAAAATGCTTACGTATATAGCATATATTGTTGTCTGAAAAAATCATTGAGATCGGTGGTATATATAGTATATATCTCATACAACCGATTGTTCAGTTAGGAAACTTTGCGCAATTTCTGCCCCTTTTTAACAGCTAGACGCTTCAAATTTCACTATATGCTTACGTATATAGCATATATTGTTGTCTGAAAAAATCATAGAGATCGGTGGTATATATATTATATACCCAATATAAACTTTAATTTTTGCCCCCTTTTTACGGCTAAAAGCTTCAAAATTCATCAAATGTCATCAAATAGTTACGCTTACGTCATATATTGTTGAAATACGTGATTCGTAGTCATAGTTTTTACACGCACACCACAAAAAACCTGAAACTTTGCATCCTCACACAAATTACCCACCTGTTTTTATACCTTTCATGAAAATGAAATGGTATATTAATTTCGTCACGAAACCGAAAATTGTAAGTCCTTAAAGGAAAATAGATAGACCCACCATTAAGTATACCGAAATAATCAGGTTGAAGAGCTGAGTTGATTTAGCCATGTCCGTCTGTCCGTCTGTCTGTTTGTATGCAAACTAGTCCCTCAATTTTTGAGATATCTTGATAAAATTTGGTGAGCGGGTGTATTTGGGTGTCCGATTAGACATTTGTCGAACCGACCGGATCGGACCACTATAGCATATATCCTCCATACAACCGATTTTTCAGAAAAAGAGGATTTTTGTAATATCTTACCCAATTTAACAGATTGAACTTCAAACTTCACCATATACTTTCGTATATTGCACGTATTATTGCACGTATTGTTGCCTGAAAAAATTGATGAGATCGGTCGTATATATAGTATATATCCGATTGTTCAGGTAAGGAACTTTTCGTAATTACTGCCGTATTTTAAGAGCTAGAGGCTTCAAATTTCAACGAATGCTTACGTATATAGCATATATTTGTGTCTGAAAAAATCATAAAGAGCGGTGGTATATATAGTTTATATATGGTGGTATATATAGTATATATATATATATATATATATATTTTTGCAAATTTTAGCCCCATTTTAACAGCTAGAAGCTTCAAATTTCACAGAATACTTACGTATATAGCATATATTGTTGTCTGAAAAAATCATAGAGATCGGTTGTATATATAGTATATATCTCATACAACCGATTGTTCAGATAAGAAACTTTTCGCAATTTCTACCCCATTTTAACAGCTATAAGCTTCAAATTTCACCGATTGCTTACGTATATAGTATGTATTGTTGTGTCAAAAAATCATAGAGATCGGTGATATATATAATGTATATATGATGGTATATATAGTATATATATATAGTATATATATTTTTTTTACGGCCTTTTTACGGCTAGAAGCTTCAAAATTCATCAAATTTCATCAAATAGTTACGTTTACGTCATATATTGTTGAAATACGTGATTCGTAGTCATAGTTTTTACACGCACGCCACAAAAAACCTGAAACTTTGCATCCTCACACAAATTACCTACCTGTTTTTTATTTTATATTTATCTTAAAAATCGTTAAGGTATGTAGATCTGTTCACTATATATATCTTATCTTATACATCCGATTATTCGGAGATTACGAACGGGATAAGATTATTGTTCAGCCCCATTCATGAAAGGTATGAAGTCTTCGGTACAGCCGAAGACAGTCCCGTTCTTACTTGTTTTTTTTATTTTCTTTTCACA
>JARSSU010036427.1:0-23475 GCA_029619165.1 Eurosta solidaginis | reverse complement strand
CCTGATCTCTCCAGGTTTTTCGCCTCGCGAAACCTGGAATTATCACCGACTAAATCCTCCCCGACCTTATTTACAATATGGCCGTCCCAAATGTCGACCATTTTGAACATCCACGTCGATGGAACTACGATACCGACTATCCTACACCCCAAAATCTTGGGTGTGACGTTTCATCAGAATCTACCGAAAATCCAAAACCGTAATAAAATCCTCAAATCTCTTGCTGGCAGTACTGTGGGAAAGGCAAAGAAACGCTCATTACCACTTACAAGCAATTGGCCAGCCGATTGCATGCTAAGTGTCCCCTATATGGTCGCCAGCCTAAAAACTACTCCCTGGAAGAAGCTACAGGCCTGCCAAAATACTGTTCTCAGAACCGCCACGGGCTGTCTTATGTCCCCAGAACACCACCTACATAATGAGGCGAGAATACTCCTCATCAGGGAGAGAAATGAGATGCTAACCAAACAGTTCCTGTTGAATACTCAGAAACCTGATTGATGAGCCAACACCGTCCAGGGGCTTAAGGAGTCATCTCCGTAAGCATTAAGAGGAAATACGGCACCTGAGAACAGTATGAAGCCAAAAAACACAAGCAGGTCCTCAGCGAACTCCACAAACAGACGTCGGACCTTTATGCCAGGAATTGCCCGGGGAATCCAGTACCCAAAGCGGAAGAAGAATGCATACTCCCCAGGGAAACGCGAGTCACTCTAGCTCAACTTCGATCTGGATACTGTAACAGGTTAAACTCTTACCTATCCAGAATTAACCCAACATACAAAATTTATGCCCCGCTTGCGATGTGTCCCCACATGACACCAACCATCTTTTTAATTGTAATGTGGAACCAACGGTTCTAACACCCCTCTCATTATGGTCCAACCCTGTTGAAACTGCAAGTTTCCTTGGACTCCCATTAGAGGAAATTGATGACAAGTTGCGATCGGCCGCACTATTGGATGGGGCGAAGCACTGCTACAACAACAACAACATCCAGTAGGTGTGACCGATCACAAATTTCAATATCCTCTAACGGGAGTCCAAGGAAACTTGCTGTCTCAACAGGGGTGTACCATAATGAGAGAGGTGTTAGAGGCGAGGATTTTACCCAGCGGGTTAGGGGGAGAATATTCCCGCGGTAGGTATGCCTGTCGTAAGAGGCGACTAAAATACCAGATCCCAGGGGCTGTGTAGCGCAACGCTTCAGGTTGCCAGCGCAATATATAGCTTCTCCAAACCCAATTGTCAACCTCACCTATCCGCGGTGAATCCTGTTTCACTAACAGACGAGGCTCTGGCGACCCAAGCTCCTCATGGAACCTGTGGGTGGGGGAGGAGGGGATGGCCTGAACGTTTAATGTGGCCACATAAATCGTTGCCGAGATGGTCGGGCTAGCACCTTAATAGTGCTGTGGTACCGGAGCGTACCGGATCTGTATCCGGCAAAGGACCATTACATCGATAACACTCCCCAAAGCCTTCGGGGAGCAACCTTATCGCTACAACAACAACAACAACAGGCGAGAGTTTTAACCCCGCTTCCCAAGGCAGTCGGTTCTATGTACCGGAGCGACTCGGGATTTTTCCCGACCAAAGACTGTGATTTCAGTGTGACCCCATCTAATTTGTTTCGTCCCTCCCACAAATTGTCATCCTCCCAGCAGCTCCTTGCAGCAGGACTGCTCCATATTCTCTTACTCCGGGAAGGCATCGAATCCAATCCGGGTCCGTCTCCTGACCCCGGTCCAGTGAAATGTTTTTGCTGCATCTGCTGGAAAAGAATCTTTTTAGGACGGTCATACTCTGTTCAGTGTGTCTCGTGCAAGGGATGGTTGCATCGGACAGGTTGTTCTGGGCTTGATCCCAAAACCCGACGTCCACGTAACTTTTATAAATCTTTTGTGGCTCCTTGCTGCTCACGCCCAAGGGCGTCCCGTAGTCTTCGCCTAAGCGCCCCCCACTACCTTCCAGCAGCCTCGCTGCTCAGCAAGCCACAACAAGTACCCGCTGCTGCTCGCGCCCCACGGCGCCAACAACTCAAACAGCTGCTAGCACTCATAACTACAATCTTCGTTGTAGAGTCGGAAGCAATGCTGAGCAGCAGCCCCTGCCCCCGTCTTCTTCTCCCCCCCCTCTTTTCTGGCAGCAATCGTGCAGGTCAGGGAAACAGACTCTCAGTCCCTACCTCCGTTTGCACCGTCTGCCAGCACAGAATATATAGGTTTGCGACATCCGCTCAATGCAGTTCCTGCCTTGGGTGGTGCCACTTTCCTAGATGTTCTGGTTTCCGCGACGGCAACCCCCCGACGGGTTTCATCGCGCCATGTTGTCAGGTCGCAAACCCAAATCATACGGGTACCCCAATGCTTGCCCAAGGACGCCCAGTCCCAGGGCCACAACAGCAATTGCGTCCTGGCCTTCCACAACCCAGGCGTCGTCACCCGTCACTTACCCCCAGAGTGGCGACGTCTCCCCTTATGCACTTCAGAATTCTGCAATTAAACTGTAATGGACTAACTGGGAAGATTACGGAGATAGTCGATTTCATGAAGCGGCACAACATCCGCATTGGTGCGATTCAAGAGACTAAACTCACAGCAAGATCTGCATTGCAGACCTGCTCTGGGTATAACGTCCACAGGAAAGACCGCTAGAGCGGAAATGGAGGCGGTCTCACGTTTATCATACACCACTCTGTTCAATATTATATATTTGATCCTGGCATCGACCGCAGGGACAATGTCTTAGAACGTCAAGGCCTATCTGTCCGGTCAGGCGATGCAAACCTAGAAATCATCAACATCTGCATCCCTCCTGCCACCTGTTGCCCCAGTGGATACCGCCCTAATATCAGGGCCTTACTCACTGGCAACAATCGCATTATCTTAGGCGATTTCAATGCCCATCATGATCTATGGCATTCAAACTTGCGGGCGGACAGTAGGGGTGAGATGTTGGCGGATCAAATAGAAGAAACGACGTTCTGCACAATAAACGGAGACGCCCCAACACGTATGGTAGGAAGCTGTCACAGCTCGCCAGATATCTCAATCGTGAGCGCAGAACTCGTAAACTGCGTCAACTGGCAGCCGATGGTAACATTGGCATCCGACCACCTGCCCATACTTATTTCGCTTGAGCGTACCGCCGACTTCATCGTCACTGAAAAACGCACTTTCATAAACTTCAAAACAGGAAAGTGGGAAGAATATAAATCCTTTACAGACAGCCGCCTAGCTGCCCTCCCTATCCCGACTGATGCCCGCCAAGGGCAGCGTGCCTTCCGTAAGGTCATTAAATCCGCCTCGGCACATTTCATTCCAGCCGGGAGAATTCCCGAAATCCGGCCCTACTTCCCGGCGGAGGCCGCAAACTTAGCGAGAGAACGTGACCTTATAAGACAGCTTGATCCAGGCGACCCCCAAATAAGGGATATAAACCAACGCATCAGATTGCTTGTGGATGAACACAAGCGGGCGAAATGGGAGGAGCACCTAAGAGGTTGTAACCTCTCTACCGGTGTGGGTAAACTTTGGTCCACCGTAAAGTCCCTATCGAATCCGACTAAGCACAAAGACAAAGTTTCCATCGCCTTCGGCGATAAGGTGCTGTCGGATGCGAAAAAATGCGCGAGCGCTTTCTGCCGACAATATATAATGCATCCTACGGTCGACAAAGATAGACGGAGAGCCAATAGACACGCACATAAACACAAATTCAGCGCGTCACCAATCACCATCACCGCTAAAGAGGTTGAGGACGCCATTGGTCGTGCTAAACCATCCAAAGCAGTGGGCCCAGACGGCATAGCCATGCCGATGCTTAAAAGCCTAGGGAAAGAGGGTTTCAAATATTTAGCGCATGTCTTCAATCTGTCTCTTTCCACCTTTGTCATACCTGAGAAATGGAAAATGCCCCTGCCCCCGTCTTCTTCTCCCCCCTCTTTTCTGGCAGCAATCGTGCAGGTCAGGGAAACAGACTCTTAGTCCCTACCTCCGTTTGCACCGTCTGCCAGCACAGAATATATAGGTTTGCGACATCCGCTCAATGCAGTTCCTGCCTTGGGTGGTGCCACTTTCCTAGATGTTCTGGTCTCCGCGACGGCAACCCCCCGACGGGTTTCATCGCGCCATGTTGTCAGGTCGCAAACCCAAATCATACGGGTACCCCAATGCTTGCCCAAGGACGCCCAGTCTCAGGGCCACAACAGCAATTGCGTCTCGGCCTTCCACAACCCAGGCGTCGTCACCCGTCACTTACCCCCAGAGTGGCGACGTCTCCCCTTATGCACTTCAGAATTCTGCAATTAAACTGTAATGGACTAACTGGGAAGATTACGGAGATAGTCGATTTCATGAAGCGGCACAACATCCGCATTGGTGCGATTCAAGAGACTAAACTCACAGCAAGATCTGCATTGCAGACCTGCTCTGGGTATAACGTCCACAGGAAAGACCGCTAGAGCGGAAATGGAGGCGGTCTCGCGTTTATCATACACCACTCTGTTCAATATTATATATTTGATCCTGGCATCGACCGCAGGGACAATGTCTTAGAACGTCAAGGCCTATCTGTCCGGTCAGGCGATGCAAACCTAGAAATCATCAACATCTGCATCCCTCCTGCCACCTGTTGCCCCAGTGGATACCGCCCTAATATCAGGGCCTTACTCACTGGCAACAATCGCATTATCTTAGGCGATTTCAATGCCCATCATGATCTATGGCATTCAAACTTGCGGGCGGACAGTAGGGGTGAGATGTTGGCGGATCAATAGAAGAAACGACGTTCTGCACAATAAACGGAGACGCCCAACACGTATGGTGGGAAGCTGTCACAGCTCGCCAGATATCTCAATCGTGAGCGCAGAACTCGTAAACTGCGTCAACTGGCAGCCGATGGTAACATTGGCATCCGACCACCTGCCCATACTTATTTCGCTTGAGCGTACCGCCGACTTCATCGTCACTGAAAAACGCACTTTCATAAACTTCAAAACAGGAAAGTGGGAAGAATATAAATCCTTTACAGACAGCCGCCTAGCTGCCCTTCCTATCCCGACTGATGCCCGCCAAGGGCAGCGTGCCTTCCGTAAGGTCATTAAATCCGCCTCGGCACATTTCATTCCAGCCGGGAGAATTCCCGAAATCCGGCCCTACTTCCCGGCGGAGGCCGCAAACTTAGCGAGAGAACGTGACCTTATAAGACAGCTTGATCCAGGCGACCCCCAAATAAGGGATATAAACCAACGCATCAGATTGCTTGTGGATGAACACAAGCGGGCGAAATGGGAGGAGCACCTAGAGGTTGTAACCTCTCTACCGGTGTGGGTAAACTTTGGTCCACCGTAAAGTCCCTATCGAATCCGACTAAGCACAAAGACAAAGTTTCCATCGCCTTCGGCGATAAGGTGCTGTCGGATGCGAAAAAATGCGCGAGCGCTTTCTGCCGACAATATATAATGCATCCTACGGTCGACAAAGATAGACGGAGAGCCAATAGACACGCACATAAACACAAATTCAGCGCGTCACCAATCACCATCACCGCTAAAGAGGTTGAGGACGCCATTGGTCGTGCTAAACCATCCAAGCAGTGGGCCCAGACGGCATAGCCATGCCGATGCTTAAAAGCCTAGGGAAAGAGGGTTTCAAATATTTAGCGCATGTCTTCAATCTGTCTCTTTCCACCTTTGTCATACCTGAGAAATGGAAATGGCCAAGGTGGTCCCGCTACTAAAGCCTGGGAAACCAGCTAACATAGGTGAGTCGTATCGTCCGATATATCTCCTGTCGCCAGTGGCAAAGACGCTTGAAGCCATTTTGCTCCCTTATTTCCAAGCAAATTTGCAGCTAGCCCCTCATCAGCATGGCTTCAGAAAACTCCATAGCACTACCACCGCGCTAAATGCCATTAGCACCCAGATAACCCCATGTCTTAAAAGGTGGACCGCAAATTATCTGGGTGGTCGGCAGGCATCGGTGCAATTTAGAAACGAAACATCAAAACCAAGGAGAATTAAACAAGGGGTGCCACAGGGTGGTGTCCTATCCCCACTTTTGTTTAATTTCTACATATCTAAGCTACCTTCACCACCGGAAGGAGTCACAATCGTTTGCTACGCCGATGACTGCACAATAATGGCCACAGGCCAAGGCCCAAAGATCGATGCGCTATGCAATAAAATAAACGGCTACCTCCCTGATCTCCCCAGTTTTTTCGCCTCGCGAAACCTGGCATTATCACCGACTAAATCTTCCGCGACCTTATTTACAACATGGACGCCCCAAATGTCGACCATTTTGAACATCCACGTCGATGGCACTACGCTACCAACTGTCCTACACCCCAAAATCTTGGGTGTGACGTTTGATCAGGATCTACATTTTGGTGAGCACGCAGCCCGCAATTGTTCCGAGAATTCAGAGCCGTAACAAAATCCTCAAATCCCTCGCTGGCAGTCTTGGGGAAAAGATAAAGAAACGCTCATGACTACATACAAAGCAATTAGCCAGCCGATTACGTGCTACGCGTCACCCATATGGTCGCCAAGCCTAAAAATGACCCACTGGAAGAAACTACAGGCCTGCCACGCTTCCCAAGGCAGTCGGTTCTATGTACCGAAGCGACTCGGGATTTTTCCCGACCAAGGACTGTCATTTCAGTGTGACCCCATTTAATTTGTTTCGTCCCTCTCACAAATTGTCATCCTCCCAGCAGCTCCTTGCAGCAGGACTGCTACATATTCTCTTACTCCGGGAAGGTATCGAACCCAATCCGGGTCCGTCTCCTGACCCCGGTCCTGAGAAATGGTTTTGCTGCATTTGCCAGAAAAGAATATTTTTAGGACGGTCATACTCTGTTCAGTGTGTCTCGTGCAAGGGTTGGTTGCATCGGACAGGTTGTTCTGGGCTTGATCCCAAAACCCGACGTCCACGTAACTTTTATAAATCTTTTGTGGCTCCTTGCTGCTCACGCCCAAGGGCGTCCCGTAGTCTTCGCCTAAGCGCCCCCCACTACCTTCCAGCAGCCTCGCTGCTCAGCAAGCCACAACAAGTACCCGCTGCTGCTCGCGCCCCACGGCGCCAACAACTCAAACAGCTGCTACCACTCATAACTACAATCTTCGTTGTAGAGTCGGAAGCAATGCTGAGCAGCAGCCCCTGCCCCCGTCTTCTTCTCCCCCCCTCTTTTCTGGCAGCAATCGTGCAGGTCAGGGAAACATACTCTTAGTCCCTACCTCCGTTTGCACCGTCTGCCAGCACAGAATATATAGGTTTGCGACATCCGCTCAATGCAGTTCCTGCCTTGGGTGGTGCCACTTTCCTAGATGTTCTGGTCTCCGCGACGGCAACCCCTCGACGGGTTTCATCGCGCCATGTTGCCAGGTCGCAAACCCAAATCATCCGGGTACCCCAATGCTTGCCCAAGGGCGCCCAGTCCCAAGGCCACAACAGCAATTGCGTCCTGGCCTTCCACAACCTAGGCGTAGTCACCCGTCACTTCCTCCTAGAGTGGCGGCGTCACCCCTCATGCACTTCAGAATTCTGCAGTTAAACTGTAATGGACTAACTGGGAAGATTACGGAGATAGTCGATTTCATGAAGCGGCACAACATCCGCATTGCTGCGATTAAAGAGACTAAACTCATAGCAAGATCTGCATTGCAGGCCTGCTCTGGGTATAATGTCCACAGGAAAGACCGCGAGAGCGGAAATGGAGGCGGCCTCGCGTTTATTATACACCACTCTGTGCAATATTATATATTTGATCCTGGCATCGACCGCAGGGACAATGTCTTAGAACGTCAAGGCCTATCTGTCCGGTCAGGCGATGCAAATCTAGAAATCATCAACATCTACATCCCTCCTGTCACCTGTTGCCCCAGTGGATACCACCCTAATATCGAGGCCTTACTCACTGGCAACAATCGCATTATCTTAGGCGATTTCAATGCCCATCACGACCTATGGCATTCAAACTTGCGGGCGGACAGTAGGGGTGAGATGTTGGCGGATCAAATAGAAGAAACGACGTTCTGCACAATAAACGGAGACGCCCCCACACGTATGGTAGGAAGCTGTCATAGCTCGCCAGACATATCAATCGTGAGCGCAGAACTCGTAAACTGCGTCAACTGGCAGCCGATGGTAACATTGGCATCCGACCACCTGCCCATACTTATTTCGTTCGAGCGTACTGCCGACTTCATCGTCACCGAAAAGCGCACTTTCATAAACTTCAAAAAAGGAAAGTGGGAAGAATATAAATCTGCAACAGACAGCAGCTTTGCTGCCCTCCCTATCCCGACTGATGCCCGCCAAGGGGAGTGTGCCTTCCGTAAGGTCATTGAATCCGCCTCGGCACATTTCATTCCCGCCGGGAGAATTCCCGAAATCCGGCCCCACTTCCCGGCGGAGGCCGCGAGCTTAGCGAGGGAACGCGACCTCATAAGACAGCTTGATCCAGGCGACCCCCAAATAAGGGATATAAAACAACGCATCAGATTGCTTGTGGACGAACACAAGCGGGCGAAATGGGAAGAGCACCTAAGAGGTTGTAACCTCTCTACCGGTGTAGGTAAACTTTGGTCCACCGTAAAGTCCCTATCGAATCCGACTAAGCACAAAGACAAAGTTTCCATCGCCTTTGGCGATAAGGTGCTGTCGGATGCGAAAAAATGCGCGAGCACTTTCTGCCGACAATATATAATGCATCCTACGGTCGACAAAGATAGACGGAGAGCCAATAGACACGCACAAATTCAGCGCGTCACCAATCACCATCACCGCTAGAGAGGTTGAGGACGCCATTGGTCGCGCTAAACCATCCAAAACAGTGGGCCCAGACGGCATAGCCATGCCGATGCTTAAAAACCTAGGGAAAGAGGGTTTCAAATATTTAGCGCATGTCTTCAACCTGTCTCTTTCCACCTTTGTCATACCCGAGAAATGGAAAATGGCCAAGGTGGTCCCGCTACTAAAGCCTGGGAAACCAGCTAACGTAGGTGAGTCATATCGTCCGATATCTCTCCTATCGCCAGTGGCAAAGACGCTTGAAGCCATTTTGCTCCCTTATTTTCAAGCACATTTGCAGCTAGCCCCTCATCAGCATGGCTTCAGAAAACTCCATAGCACTACCTCCGCGCTAAATGTCATTGGCACCCAAATAAATTGCGGGTTGAATCAATACCCCCACCATAGAACAGTACTCGTAGCGCTAGACCTATCAAAAACCTTTGATACGGTCAACCCTAGCTCGTTACTGCAAGACCTGGAAGGGTCTACCCTTCCCCCATGTCTTAAAAGGTGGACCGCAAATTATCTGGGTGGTCGGCAGGCATCGGTGCAATTCAGAAACGAAACATCAAAACCAAGGAGAATTAAACAAGGGGTGCCACAGGGTGGTGTCCTATCCCCACTTTTGTTTAATTTCTACATATCTAAGCTACCTTCACCACCGGAAGGATTCACAATCGTTTCCTACGCCGATGACTCACAATAATGGCCACAGGCCCAGGCCCAGAGATCGATGAGCTATGCAATAAAATAAACGGCTATCTCCCTGATCTCCAGTTTTTTCGCCTCGCGAAACCTGGCATTGTCACCGACTAAATCTTCCGCGACCTTATTTACAACATGGACGCCCCAAATGTCGACCATATTGAACATCCACGTCGATGGCACTACGCTACCGACTGTCCTACACTCCAAAATCTTGGGTGTGACGTTTGATCAGGATCTACATTTTGGTGCGCACGCAACCGCAATTGTTCCGAGAATTCAGAGCCGTAATAAAATCCTCAAATCCCTTGCTGGCAGTACCTGGGGAAAAGATAAAGAAACGCTCATGACCACATACAAAGCAATTAGCCAGCCGATTACGTGCTACGCGTCACCCATATGGTCGCCAAGCCTAAAAACTACCCACTGGAAGAAACTACAGGCCTGCCAAAATACTGCTCTCAGAATCGCCACGGGCTGTCTTCTTATGTCCCCAGAACACCATCTGCATAATGAGGCGAGAATACTCCCCATCAGGGAGAGAAATGAGATGCTGACCAAACAGTTCCTGTTGAATACCCAGAAACCTGGGCATCCCAACAGACATCTGATTGATGAACCAGCACTGCCTAGGGGCTTAAGGAGTCATCTCCGTAAGGTTAAACTCTTACCTATCCAGAATCAACCCCGACATACAAAATGTATGCCCCGCTTGCAATGTGTCCCCACATGACACCAACCATCTCTTCAATTGTAATGTGAAACCAACGCCTCTAACACCCCTTTCCTTATGGTCCACCCCTGTTGAAACGGCAAGTTTCCTTGGACTCCCGTTAGAGGATATTGATGACAATTTGTGATCGGTCGCGACTATTAGGTGGGGCGAGCATTGCTACAACAGCAACAACAGAGTTTTAACCCCAAAATTCCGTGTGGTTTGACTTTGTGTTAAGTTTCCCAACTTTAGGGGAAATAATTTTTCTTTCACTGATGTGTAGCGATAGCGGCACAGCTGCAAAATTTGACGAAGATCCAGTCACTAAATAAATTAATTTACTTCACAAGATAAAAAATCGTAGCTTAGCTAAGTGAAGCTCACAATGCTTATATTACGATTAACTTTATTGTCAACTTATAGTTCTGTTCAACATCATACTTCCCAGTTCCTTTTAATTTTCGGCTATATGGTATGGTCTGGATCTAATTGAGGGTGTTAATGCTGTGGACGATAAGTGGAAAAAAAAACATTCTTTATAAGTGGGTATTTGGTGGAAAAAAGATTAACAAGTCTAAGGATAAAAATATATTAGAATACAATTTCCATTTTTACTTCTGGTTAACTAAGCGAACTCTTATTATTCCCCTCATACATCGGTATATTACACAATCAGCAAATTAATATGCATATTGTTGTGTTATTGCAAACTCTTAACGCTTATATTACCCTTTCAGGTCCACGTTGGGCATCTTGGAACTTAGGAGTATTCTTATGCATACGCTGCGCTGGCATACATCGCAATTTAGGCGTGCACATATCACGTGTCAAATCGGTCAATTTAGACACCTGGACACCAGAGCAGGTGATTTCATTGCAACAGATGGGCAATTCACGTGCGCGTGCTGTCTACGAGGCACAGCTGCCAGATGGTTTTAGACGACCACAGACCGATACTGCATTAGAATCATTTATACGAGCTAAATATGAGCATAAAAAGTATTTGGCACGCGAATGGGTGCCGCCATCCACACCGAAAGTTGACTGGGCCAAAGAGATCGATGAAGAGTTGGAAAGGCAGAAACGCAAGAAAAAAGCGGCTCAAGCGAGCACTTCAATGGGTTTGAGTATGATGGGTGGTGCTGGTGGCGATAAAAAATGTGGCAGCTCGACAAGTACATCTACAGCGAAATCGACACCACTACCGGCACCTTTGCCAAAACCGAAGGCAGGACAAGCTGGTAGTAGTAGCAGTCCAAAAACGCAACGCATTACGCTTAATACAACAGGCGGCGATGGCAATCAGAGTAATGACCTACTTGGCCTCTCCTCACCCACAAAGCCAGTACAAAATAATATTGGTAGCAGCAGTAGTGGCGGCGTGGTTCCAGATTTACAAAATGATAACTTTACTGGTTTTCTAAGTGCAGCACCAAGTACACAGCATCCAAGTGGTGAGAAAAATAAGGTGACAGCAGAATTGAATGGCATAAATGTCACACAAAAATCACTTGCCAAGGAGGAAGAAGATTTCTTCAATCAAGGTACACTTGCTGGTAACGATAAAGATAAATCGGGCAAACTTACGAAAGATAGCATATTAGCGTTGTATGCTACTGCACCAGCAAATACAGTAAATACACATAATCCGCATCAAAACGTTCAAATGCCTTTTGGTCAGCCACAACCAATGTTTGTTGCGACGGGTGCTTATGCAGGCGGTATGGCCCCTTGTTATATGGGAGGCACCTCAGGTGTGTCACATCCACAACAACAACAATTTATGACGCCACCAAACTCGACGAGTATGTATAATTCGCCTGTTATGACAGCACCAAATGCTTTTACTACACCCGGTATGAGTGGTTTTGGTGCACAATTTCCAGGCACTACAAGTACTGGTATTTACACTCAGCAACACCAGCAGAACATGCCAAGTTTAGGCAATATGATGCGAAATAGTGGTCAACACGCCTCTAACCTTAATCTAATGCATACCAATCAGAGCCTTTTAAGTGGTATTTCAATGATGGGTGCAGGTGTTGGTGGGAGCGTGAATATGAATGCCACGGGCATGATGCAGCAACAGCTTCAGCAACAACAACAACCTTTAGGTATGACTATACCTATGGCTATTATGCCAATGTCAGCAGCGTTTCAAACTATACCTACAGCCGCGGCTGGTGCTGCGTCCGCTAATGGTTTGAATCAACAATTCAGTAACTTAAATATTGGCAATACGTGGCAGTGAACCGTTGAGGAATTAAATGTTGGTGAACAATAGCGCTTGCAACAAATGCCGTCAACACTGAGCTTGCCTTGTTCAATGCGACGGCAACGTCGTAAGCGACGTCAACGGTGCATTTTCGATTTGCGTGATCATTAGGAGTTAAATTAAGTAAAGATGGAGTTATACATAAGAAGCTGAACATTGTTTTCAAAATTAAAACTTATCATATACGTACAAACATATCGCACGCTAAATACAATAAAGTCGCAACTCGGAAAATATACAAATATTCAGGAAAGGTGCAAAATAAATAATGATGGACAATTGTGTTTTGTAGTAACTACAACAGGAAATATCGCGCAGATTATATACAATAATCCAAGAAAGAGCTGCTGAATGCTTGTAGTACATCGCACAGGTAACACAGACTCGGCGCTCCTTAAACTTTAAGGCTTTAGGATATGCACTCTTATTCAAACACTGTCTTAAATCATAAGCGGATGTCTTTCCATTACTAGTTTTGTTCAAATTTGGCACTTATAAAAGTTCATTATACTTTGGTTAGAAAAATGGTCTAACTCTTCCTCCACGTTGTGGCTCTTACTCTTCTTAAATGATTTCCATCATTCACCTTGATAGCAAATAAAGTGGTTTCGTGCTCAGAAAGTCTGTAATCTGAAAATCTCTGTCTGAAAATCAACACGAGACAATATGTCACTCTTTGCATATAAAAAATTTATTCCAGTTTAAGAGCTCTCAGCAACCCTTTCTTTGAGATTTACCGTTTGCTTAATTGCGCTACGTAAAACGATTTCATTGAGCTTACAACTAGAGGTGTTATTAATCAGACCAATTCTAAATATTCTCGCGGAATTTTGTTCTCGCGTATTTTTTTATTCCCGCGGAAAAATTCCTCCAATTCTTTTCTCCTAGGGAGAAGAAAAATTGGGGAACAGGAATTTCGAATTTTCGAAGTCAGCTGTTTTGTCAATTGAAATTTCGTAGCGCATTTCTTATTTTGTTTAAAAAATTGAAAAGTTTAATTATTGTTGCGAATTTGTTTGAAATTAAGAAATAAGGTATAAACAATGCACATTATTGCATTTCATGTGGTATTCACTGAAATTAGATATGAATTGGTGCCACAGCAGGATCAACAGAGGAGCATAAGAAGAAGACGGCGGGATAACACAAATCCGCCGGAGTTGCCTGCTTTCATTCTGCAAAGCAATTTTCTGGCGGCCACGTCGAGTTGAGTTCGCCTTTCGCCATATGCCAAAATCTACTTAAGCCTTCTTAAAAGTCCTTGCGCAATTTCTGGATGGCTGCATCAAATATACGAAGAGCTCTTCCGTTGCTTATGATATACTTTTCGACTTAAAATAAAGAATAGTGTGGTTGTTGTTGTTTTTGTATTAACAGTGAGAATATTGTGGTAGAATTTAAATACATATTTTAGCACAAATTTGTACAAATAAGTGTTCTTTCTTAAAAGAACGAATTTCCTTTAACTATTTCGATGCATTCCCTTTAATTTAACTAGTGAAAAAACTCCTATGAAATGGCAAAGAAATCTCCCTCTCCCTCACATTCATAATACCTACTTTTCTCCCATAACCGGTTTCCTCTTTTTCGAACATTGTTCAGAATAGGAGGAAAGGGAGTTTTCACTTTTTTGTTGTTATATTGGCCTACTGATTTGTAAGATTGCGGGTTCGAATCGAGCTCAAGGCCTAACAATAATTTTTTATCATTATTATTGTTATGATAAATTTTTTTTCTTAATTGAAAAAGCTTTTAAATTAGAATAGAAGAAAGAAAAAATTTAGACAACTGCCAAAGCTCGTTGTATAGATCCATTTCGGGAACTGCTAAATTCCTTCATCGGCAACGTTTAGGCGCCGCTGCTATAACCATTCAGCCATCACAGCGGCATTTTCACTTCTCACAAGGAATTTTTATTTAGAATAGGAGGAATGGGGGAAAGGGAAAAAAATCGCACGGAATTTTCGTTTAGAATTGGGCTGAATATTAAATCTCTTTGGAGCTAGGAATCCGTACCAATTTTTTAGATAGTATAGATTCCAATTATTTTTTTTTATAGATTCCAAGCCACAAATCGCAAGGGACATAAATCGGTATATTGTAGAAGAAATAAGAAAATTGTGAAAAGGAAATAAATTTAAATTTATACCTCTCCTGTCAAAAAAAAAGTATTTTTTTTCAGATACAAGCTCTACAACCTGATTCCCGAATGACGACATTCGTCCTTTGTAACAAAACTTTTATGTTGCGACATTTATATTAGGATATGTCGATATGTAGGTTGGGGGTTGCCAAAGTATCACAAATCAAATGTGTATTCTGAGTGCGCCCATTGTTGGGCCCTCTGTTATACCATTGTAAAGGTCTACAAGTAGGATATGTAGCAGCACGCACACACATAGCCATGCTCACCTGATAAAATGCTTGTTCTTGTTCGTTTTGATGCTATTTGGCACTGTTGTACTTCTTAGGTCCAAGAAAAGTGTAGTAGCTGCTAACGAAAACTGCGTATCGAAGAAATATCCGTATTTACTTTCAAACGAACGCTTAATTACATCTCTCTGCCTTATGAAAATGAAATTGGCTTTATTGAAAATCATACGAAGGGTGGCTATTTATATTTTGAGCCTACTAATGAAAAAATTTATTATCGAAAATGGCTTTATTGTTTTTCGAAGTACTCTCCATGATAATCAATACACTTTTGCATGCGTTCAAACTAATATCGTAAAAAATCGTCGCACGAAAATTTTCACGTGTTAATTCCATTTTTTCGCTGAGATACAATTCTTAAGTTACTGTAAACAACACAAGTTGTGCTCAAATGTCAAAATTTTCTGAAGAAGGTTATGCTTTAAAACGTCAAACTTTCAATTGAAAACGTCAGATGGCGCCGGCAAACAATTGGTGTTGGCAAGGCTCAAAATATAAATAACAATCCTCGTACTTTCGACTTCTTTGTATTTAGTGTAAGATATATTTATTATTCCTGTATGTTTATTTCAAAAATAAAAATAAAAAATTATAGCAAAAGGAAACATACTGTATAATATTTGGATTCGCGACCTTGCCATCCTTTTTTGTAAATTGTTTATAGCGCGCCACCTTTTTCTTTTAAATTAGTCGCATGCCCTATTATTACCACGACGTTAACGAAAATGTCACCAGTTTTGGATAATTTATGGTTGCAACTAAGGCATCGAGTCCCGGGAATCCCGATCTCGAATCCGGCGCCTTCGGGGCCATTTTAAATGTAATCCCGGGATTTCGGGATTTCTTAGAGATATGAGATTGCAAATTTAAATGTATTTAATTGGTTTCTCTTTTCAAGTTTCAATTTCAAACCACAGGTAAGGTACAGCCTTTTTTAGATGCTACAAATTTTAATGATCCGATTTCAAAGGAAAGAAAAATTTTTTTATGAACGTGTTTTGTTAAACTTTTCATATTTGTATACGTTAGGTAAATATTTTTGAACCAAATTTAAAGGTTACATCCTCTAAATGATCCCGAAAAGTCCCTAGATCCCGGAACTGTCATTTGTGAAAGGAAATTCGTGAAATCCCACGATTGCAAAAGATCTTCCGAACTCAATGCCTTAGTTGCAACGCGTTGTATGCACATACAATCGTATCATACTTGTTCTTGCGGTGTCTGTCTGTTATTTGATAGTTGAAACGCCTTTAATTCGATATCGAATGCTGACGAGACGGTTTTGGTTTCCGTATCTTGATATACATAGGTACTTTAGTCAAAGAGGATAAATAAATAAGAGCCACCAGTCTGCTACGAGTGGCGAGTAACTCGCTGCAAATCAAAAAAATTGATGTCTAATGTTTTCTGTGAGGGACATTTTTAATTGTCGCGCATTTATCCATGCCGTGATACCAGAGATATACGCCGCCGATTTTGGTCGTTTTTCGCACGCTGCCGCCGAATGTCGAAAATATCGGCGCGTTACTATATTTTCTCGTTTAAGACTGTTTAGGCCATTTATTGTTCATGTTGAAAATTGGTAGGATATGGTCGAAAGTGGTATCAACGGATGCGCGTGACTGCCAGTATAAGAAACTAATTGCGAAATTTAACTCTTTCTAATTGTTCAAAAGTTATTTAAAATAAGTAGAAGGTAAAATAAACTAAAAACAAGTAAGGACGGGACTGTCTTCGGCTGTGCCGAAGACTTCATACCTTTCATGAATGGGACTGAACAATAATCTTATCCCGTTCGTAATCTCCAAATAAGCGGATGTATAAGATAAGAAATATATAGTGAACAGATGTATGTACATACCTAAACGATTTTTAAGATAAATATAAAATAAAAAATGGCCAAAAAACCCCCTTATCTGAACGATCGGTTGTATGGGATATACATTAAATATAGCTCCGTTCGAAATGAAATATTCTATGATATATTAGAATATACATATATCACCAAGTTCCACGTTTTTATTTTGGAAAACTAAAGGAGAAATGGCCAAAAATCTTTCTATCTGAACGATCGGTTGTATGGGATAGGTATATACTACATATGTATATACATATACCTCCGATCAAAATGATTTTTTCAGGAAATCTTCTATAATATATTAGAATAAATATCACCAAGTTTAAAGTTTTATATTGGAAATTAAGGGAGAAATGGCTAAAAACCTTTCTATCTGAACGATCGGTTGTATGGGGTATATATTATAAATAGCTCCGATCGAAATGATTTTTTCATGAAATCTTCTATGACATAGAATAAATATCACCAAGTTTAAAGTTTTTATATTAGAAATTGAGGGAGAAAATACCAAAAATCTTTCTATCTGAACGATCGGTTGTATGGGAATATACTATACTAGCCTTACCCCGCGGCCCCGTCCGCAAGGAGAAAATTAAATATATGGGATATTCACGTTAGCCTGCTTATCAAGTTATCTGTTTAAAAAGATGTTTCTGTCTAATACATTTTATTTTTGTATTGAGTAAAAAAAGAACTAAATGAGCTGATAACCTGATAGGATCCCCAAATGATCCCGAAATTATCCAGAAAAATCCACGAAATGACCCCGACGCTATCGCGGACAGATCCCGAAAAACCATCTAGAAATGCCACGGAAGGGTCTCCAAAAGTTCCCGGAATAGTCCCAAAAAACCCGAAATGACAACGACACGATTCTAGACTTATCCAGAGAACCACAAAGAAATGATGCCTGAAGGGTACCAAAATGATCCCGAAATAGTCCCCGAAAAAGTTCCGAAATGACCCTGACAGGGCTCCCGGACGGTTCTCAAAAACCATCCAGAAAATATCCAGGAAGGGTCCCTTAGGGGATCCACGACGGATCGCGAAAACCATACAGAAATTATTCCGGAAGGGTCCCAAAATGATCCCGTATTAGTCCCGAAAAAGTCCTGAAATGACCCCGACGGGATCCCAGACGGATTCCGAAAACTATCCAGAAATGATGCCGGAAAGGTCCTCAAATGATCCCCTAATAGTCCCGAAATGACCCTGACGGGATCTCGAACGGACTCCTAAATGACCCTGACGGGATCCCGGACAGATCTCGAAATCCATCCAGAAATGATCTTGGAAGGGCCCAAAATAATCCCGAAAACAATCTCTGAAAAGTCCAGAAATTACCCCGACGGGATCCCGCACGGATCCCAAAAACTATCCAGAAATGATGCCGGAAGTCCCAAATGATCCCCTAATAGTCCCGAAAACCATCCAGAAATTATGCCGGAAGGGACCCCAAATGATCCCGAATACCATACAGAAATGATGCCGGAAAATACCCCAAATGATCCCGAAATAGTCCCGAAAAAGTTCCGAAATGACCCGGAAGGGATCCCGGACGGATCCCGAAAACCATCCAGAAATTATGCCGAAAGGGTCCCCAAATGATCCGATACCAGTCGATAAAAAGTCCCGAAATAACCCCGACGGGATCCCGGACGGATCCTCAAAATCATATAGAAATGATGCCGGAAGGTACCCCAAATGATCCCGAAATAGTCCCGAAATGACCCTGGCAGGATCCCGTACGGATCCCGAAAACCATCCAGAAATGATGCCGAAAGGCTCCCCTAATTATCCCGTATTAGTCCCGAAAAAGTCCCTGAAATGACCCCGACGGAATTCCTGACGGATCCCGAAAAGCATCCAGAAATAATGCCGAAAGGGTCCCCAAATCATCCCGTATTAGTCGAGAAAAAGTCCTGAATTGACCCCGTTGGGATCCCGGATGGATCCCGAAAACTATCCAGAAATGATGCCGGAAGGTATCCCGAAATAGTCCCGAAATGACCCTGACGGGATCCCGGACGGATCCCTAAAACCATCTAGAAATGGTGCCGGAAGGTACCTCAAATGATCCCGAAATAGTACCGAAATGACCCCGACGGGATCCCGACGGATCCCGAAAACCATCTAGAAATGATGCCGGAAGGTACCCCAAATGATCCCGAAATAGTCCCGAAATGACCCCGACGGGATACCGGACGGATCCCGAAAACCATCCAGAAATGATGCCGAAAGCGTCCCCAAATGATCCCGTATTAGTCGAGAAAAATTCCCGAAATGACCCCGACGGGATCCCGGACGGATCCTCAAAACCATATAGAAATGATGCCGGAAGGTACCCCAAAGGATCCCGAAATAGTTCCGAAATGAACCTGACGGGATCCCGAACGGATCCCGTAAACCATCTAGAAATGGTGCCGGAAGGTATCTCAAATGATCCCGAAATAGTACCGAAATGACCCTGACGGGATCCCGGACGGATCCCGAAAACCATCTAGAAATGATGCCGGAAGGTACCCCAAATGATCCCGAAATAGTCCCGAAATGACCCCGACGGGATCCCGGACGGATCCCGAAAAGCCATCCAGAAATGATGCCGAAAGCGTCCCCAAATGATCCCGTATTAGTCGAGAAAAAGTCCCGAAATGACCCACGACGGGATCCCGGACGGATCCCGAAAACCATCTAGAAATGATGCCGGAAGGTACCCCAAATGATCCCGAAATAGTCCCGAAATGACCTCGACGGGATCCCGGACGGATCCCGAAAACCATCCAGAAATGATGCCGAAAGCGTCCCCAAATGATCCCGTATTAGTCGAGAAAAAGTCCCGAAATGACCCCGACGGGTCATCTAGAAAGATGCGGAAAAATTCAGAAATGACCCCGAGGGATCCCGAGGATCCCGAAAACCATCTAGAAATGATGCCGAAGGTACCCCAAATGATCCCGTATTAGTCGAGAAAAAGTCCCGAAATGACCCCTGACGGGATCCCGGACGGATCCCGAAACCATACAGAAATGATGCCGAAAGGTCCCCAAATGATCCCGTATTAGTCGAGAAAAAGTCCCGAAATGACCCCGACGGGATCCCGGACGGATCCCGAAAACCATCCAGAAATGATGCCGAAAGGTCCCCAAATGATCCCGTATAGTCGAGAAAAAGTCCCGAAATGACCCGACGGGATCCCGGACGGATCCCGAAAACCATCCAGAATGATGCCGAAAGGGTCCCCAAATGATCCCGTATTAGTCGAGAAAAGTCCCGAAATGACCCCGACGGGATCCCGGACGGATCCCGAAAACCATCCAGAAATGATGCCGGAAAGGTCCCTCAAATGATCCCGTATCAGTCGAGAAAAAGTCCCGAAATGACCCCGACGGGATCCCGGACGGATCCCGAAAACCATCCAGAAATGATGCCGAAAGGTCCCCAAATGATCCCGTATTAGTCGAGAAAAAGTCCCGAAATGACCCCGACGGGATCCCGGACGGATCCTCAAAACCATATAGAAATGATGCCGGAAGGTACCCCAAATGATCCCGAAAGTAGTTCCGAAATGAACCTGACGGGATCCCGAACGGATCCCGTAAACCATCTAGAAATGTGCCGGAAGGTACTCAAATGATCCCGAAAAAGTCCCGAAATGACCCTGACGGGATCCCGGACGGATCCCGAAAACCATCTAGAAATGATGCCGGAAGGTACCCCAAATGATCCCGAAATAGTCCCGAAATGACCCCGACGGATCCCGAAACCATCCAGAAATGATGCCGAAAGCGTCCCCAAATGATCCCGTATTAGTCGAGAAAAGTCCCGAAATGACCCCGACGGGATCCCGGACGGATCCCGAAAACCATCTAGAAATGATGCCGGAAGGTACCCCAAATGATCCCGAAATAGTCCCGAAATGACCCCGACGGGATCCCGGACGGATCCCGAAAACCATCCAGAAATGATGCCGAAAGCGTCCCTAAATGATCCCGTATTAGTCGAGAAAAAGTCCCGAAATGACCCGACGGGATCCCGGACGGATCCCGAAAACCATCCAGAAATGATGCCGAAAGGGTCCCCAAATGATCCCGTATAGTCGAGAAAAAGTCCCGAAATGACCCCGACGGGTTCCCGGACGGATCCCGAAAAGCATCCAGATATGATGCCGAAAGGGTCCCCAAATGATCCCGTATTAGTCGAGAAAAAGTCCCGAAATGACCAAGACGGGATCCCGGACGGATCCCGAAAACCATCTAGCAATGATGACGGAAGCTACCCAAATGATCCGTATTAGTCGAGAAAAAGTCCCGAAATTACCACGACGGGATCCCGGACGGATCCCAGAAAACCATCTAGAAATGATGCCGGAAGGTACCCCAAATGATACCCGAAATAGTACCGAAATGACCCTGACGGGATCCCGGACGGATCCCGAAAACCATCTAGAATGATGCCGGAAGGTACCCCAAATGATCCCGAATAGTCCCGAAATGACCCCGACGGATTCCCGAAAACCATCCAGAAATGATGCCGAAAGCGTCCCCAAATGATCCCGTATTAGTCGAGAAAAGTCCCGAAATGACCCCGACGGGATCCCGGACGGATCCCGAAAACCATCTAGAAATGATGCCGGAAGGTACCCCAAATGATCCCGTAAATAGTCCCGAAATGACCCGACGGGATCCCGGACGGATCCCGAAAACCATCCAGAAATGATGCCGAAAGCGTCCCCAAATGATCCCGTATTAGTCGAGAAAAAGTCCCGAAATGACCCCGACGGGTTCCCGGACGGATCCCGAAAACCATCCAGAAATGATGCCGAAAGGGTCCCCAAATGATCCCGTATCAGTCGAGAAAAAGTCCGAAATGACCCCGACGGGATCCCGGACGGATCCCGAAAACCATCTAGCAATGATGCCCGGAAGCTACCCCAAATATCCCGTATAGTCGAGAAAAAGTCCAGAAATGACCCCGACTGGGATCCCTGATGGATCCCAAAAACCATCTAGAAATGATGCCGGAAGGTACCTCAATGAACCAGTATTAGTCGAGAAAAAGTCCCAAAATGACCCTGAAGGGATCGCCGTACGGAGCGAATGAAGAGTTACAAAGAAACATACAGGTAAAGCTAATAAAAGCGTGCTAATATGGCGGGAGAAGGAGATTACCACTGATCGTTTTTCCAAAATTGTTTAGATCTCGATCTGTATGAGCCAGATACCAAAAATTATTGATTTTAGGACAAAATTTACATTGAGTTATAACAATTTATAGATTTTGCACGAGTGGGAAAGGAGTGTATCACTGCTCACTTTGTAAGCCCTCGACTTATTTCACCCATTGAGTTTGTAATATTGGTGAAGGTCAGTATACGTAAAGTTATAATGTGTAAAAATTGTTAAAAAGTAATTATTCAGAAGGGGTCGTGGGACCCCCTTCCCCCTTTCCATGTTCGAAAAAAATTTCGCCAGTATCCTATTATCTCTGTCCCAAATTTCATCAAAATCCGTGAAGCCGTTCTGGCGTGATTCAGTCGCAAAGACAAAAAAATATGATAATTAAATTATAACTGTTCCTAGGGGGCGGAGACGCCCCTTTTGAAAAATATATAGCTAGTAGATCCTTCTAGACTATTGGCTATATGCATGCCAAATTTCATACAAATCCGTCCAGCCGTTCTTGCGTGATTGAGTCACAAAGACAAACGTCTGGACAAACATCCAAACATCCAAGCATCTAAACATCTTCACATCCAAACTTTGCCATTTATAATATATACTAGCCTTTACCCGCGGCCCCGTCCGCAAGGAGAAAATAAAATATATGTGCTATTCACGTTAGCCTGCTTATCAAGTTGTCTGTTTAAAAATTTTTTCTGTCAATGTATTTTATTTTTTAATACAGTAAAAAAAAAGAACTAACTGAGCTGATGGGCACGCTTACATGAATAGTACAATACACTTTTTTCGAATTAAAAAAATACATTTTGTTTCTAAGTTTAATTAATTGATATGACAGGGGTGAAAGAATTACTACTCATAGAACAAAGGAGTGAAACTACAATTAGCTAAAACCAAAAAGAAGTTTTTAAATGAAAGCAGTGTTGCTTTTTCGGGTATTTAGTTGGTTAAAATATTACAAAAATTTTAATTATAGTTGTAATAGTTCGTTACAGGATTCATTTAAAATAGAACGAAAAAGCTGTGATATATTAAAGATAAAACATACCGAATTTTAATTACGAATAATTTGCCGTAAATCCACGGCCATGTGTGCAATACGGTTTCGAAGAGACCTAAAATGATCCCGGAAGTGTCCCCTAAATGACACCAAATAGTCCACGAAATGATGCCGACGGGATCCTGGACAAATCTCGAAAACTATCCAGAAATGATGCCGGAAAGGGTCCCAAAATAATCCCGAAGTAGTCACGAAAAGTCCCGAAATGACCCTGACGGGATCCCGGACGGATCCCGAAAACCATCCAGATTTGATTCCTGAACGTCCGCAAATGATCCCGATGTAGTCCCGAGAAAGTCCCGAAAAACTCTGACGGGATCCCGGACAAATCCCGAAAATCGCCCAGAAATTATCCCGGAGGAGTCCCAAAATGATTCCGAAATAGTAGTCACGAAAATGACCCTGACGGATCCCGAAAACCATCCAGAAATGACTCTGCAGGGATCCC
>JARSSU010036426.1:0-42240 GCA_029619165.1 Eurosta solidaginis | reverse complement strand
AGTTTGGACAAATCATACACAAAAGAAATCCTCCTCAAAGTCGACTCAAAAAAAGCACCTATTTGTGGTCAAAGAATTAAGCGCAAAAGTTTTTTTTAACAAATTAACTTTAGAAAAGCAGACAACGAACTTCTCATCTCATCAGAATCACGTCATGGTTGGCATCTCAAGTACCGCTCAGTCCCACAAAACAACGTCTCCGCCAAACAAAAGTTAAGTACCCGAATAGGTGTTGCATGGCCTTTGCAATGCGGAGTCGTGATTTCCACCTGTTCTTATAATAATATGTAAGAAATGTGTGTGTACGCTTAAGTCCTTCATTTTTTATATTGAATTCGGCTGCCCAGGTGAGCAAACATCAAATGGAGATTATCCTCAACTGAAAAGCGGATCCTCTGCTCACCACTGACTTGCTAGCCTTAGGCTGTGTCCAATCAAACGCCCTCTTACCAAAGTCGCCCTCTTAAAAACACAGACCACGGTGTGTGAGAGTAATCGGATAGACCCGAAAAAGGATTTGTAACTAAAAACACTAAAAACAAACCACTAACGTTTATTACAGTATTTTTTTTAATCACCGCATGGTGATTTTATATATGAAAAAGAGAAAAAATAAATTTTTCTTATTTAACAGTTTACACCCTAAATTTTTTTTCTTTTATTTACGCAGTCCAAACCCGAACACACCTCTTCCACATTTCTATTTTATTTTTTCTACCAGCTCTTAACTTATAAAATTAGCGTACCGCTTGTAGTTAAATCTGTCCCTCCAAAACTAATTACACGGATACGTTAGTATCATTGTTCGATCTTAGTTTACCACAGCTTTATTCCTTCGTTGTTTGTACGTAATATTACTTTGTAAGTTTTTCATTTGTCTAGTAGATAAAGCGGAACATCTTTCTTTTTACCAAACAAATAAGCAAAACAGCAAAAAAAAATCTCTTCTACTAACTAATCTCCTTTTCTTTTAAAACCTTCTCTTAATTCTTCATTACATAAAATTGAATCCCTCTACTTCCAACACTCCGCAACAAAATTAAAAAAATCCACACAAAAAATTAAAATCAAACAAATATCCACACCCCCGTCCCAAGGTCCTAAACAAAGAGAAAATTACACACCCAACTTTTTACCAAACTAAATGACTTACTAACTCGTCAATCACACGACGGCCAAGAGCACTGACCACTAACGGGCTGTGATTTAAACGAGATGAACTAAAGGAAATGAGAATGATAGAATATTGTTTTGTAAGAGCGAGCGATGGCAATTTTCTTTTATATGTGCTCGATTTGGTGTCACTTTTTTTTTTATAGCAAATCTCTTCTCTTTTTAAAAATCTTAAATCCAAAACCAAGCAGTAGGTTACAAAAAAAAACAAAAACAAAGCGACAATTGGAAAAATCGTACGGTCGGTACCATAGTCTAAAAACGGGGAGGCCACAAACACCCAAACCCCTATTTTAAAAAATAAAAAAAAAAAATGTGTGATAAATAATAATAAAATAAAAAAAAAAACTAAACACTTTTTATTTGTGTCACTTTTAAATTGAGCACATACCTTTTAACCAAACGCTTTGAATAGTGATTTGATGAAATTCTTCAGTGATGAACTGTGAACTCTGACGCTGTACAAATTCCGTTGTTGTCCGGAATGGCTGTGTACTCAACGATAAAACGTGATGAATATTATGGTTTTGGTTAGTGGACTGTATTTCCTCTAGGCTTGCTTCCCTTACTGGCGCTGATGGACCATGAAACGTTAGCTGGCGGCTTCCAGATTAGTTTTCTCTCAGGGGGGTTAGAAATAAAAGGCAATGATTAATATTAAAAATTACACTAGTATTTTATTTCAAAGGAATGTGAAATAGAAAAATATTAGAACTTGAGCCATCTCATCTTCTCTCGATGATTCCGAACCATACATCAGGATAGCTTGATGAGCGACTTGTAGGGCGTAATTTGTGTTCGTAAAGATATGATATTATTTTTCATTGGCTACTCAGTTCAAAGTAGCACGACTAGCAATAGTCATTTCCGTTTGATTCATTAGATGAAATTGTTTTCGCTATAATATAGTTCCAGATAGACGAAGTTAGACACAGCCTCGAATGTATATCCGTCAGGGGTCATTAATTGGCAGGTTGCGAATTTACCGATTATTTTTTGAATGACAGTAAGTACTTCGTCTGCCGCATTGAAAAGCAAGACATCTTGTTTGCCTTGTTTTCTAATCCGAGAAGGCAGAACTCGCGGTGTTGTTGAGGCCAATAATGTCATTGGGCGCTGTCAGCAAACACGAATGTTGAGCAGTGTTGAGTGATAACTTTCTGAACGCGCCTTTGAGTTGTTGTAGCAGTTCTTCGCCCCATCCACTACTCACATTTTCATCCTCTAACGGAAGCCCAATTAAATCTACAGTTTCAACAGGAATGTACCAGAGAGAGAGAGGTGTTCACTGGAGAGATGCTTTCCTCTTCTGCGAGCACAGGGTATTTAATTAAGAACGGGGTTCGACGGCAGTTCCTGGTATAGAGGTCCGACGGATTTTGTGGATATCACTGAGGACGTTTTTGTGTTTTTCTTCTACATAGGGCTGAATTATCAGGTACCGTTATTTCTCATATGTTTGCGGAGATTACTTCTTAAATCCCTGGAAGGCGGGAGTTCTTCAATCAAATGTCTGTTGGTATATTGAGTCTCAGGGTACTCAACAGAAACTATTCAGCATTTTATTTCTTTCCCTAATGGGGAGTACTCTCGCCTCACTGTCTAGATGGTGTTCTGGGGACATAAGAAGACAGTCCGCCCATACAGAGTGGGTCAGGACCTGTAGCCATTATCGTGCAGTCATTGCGTAGGATACAATGGTAGTTCCTTCTGGTGGCGAAGGGAACCTCGAAAGAAGTGAAACAAAAGCGGGATAGGACACCACATTGTGGCAACTTTGTTCTGGCTTAGATATTACGTTCCCGAATTTTACCGAACAAACACATGATTTTTGTCCACCTCTTGAGACTAGGGAGGAAGAGGGAACCTTCCAAGCCTGCAGTTACGTGCGCTACGAGTACTGTTACTGGAGTGAGGCTTTTGATCAATCCGAAATTTATCTGTGCGAAGCAGAAAAACGATGGTGCCGTCAAATGCATTAAATGTGAAAGCATGTACATTGCACGTTATTGCAGTAGCTACCAACCCTAGTAGTTCCTACAATGTGGGTGGGCGTAAGGCAGCGCGGAAAGAGATGAGCAAATCTCGAAGTCAACTCAATCGTTAAACTAAAGCGAGACAGCCAGAAGCGGCTACAGCTTGCTCCCGCAATTGAATGCCTCATATCTTTGTGTCGCAATTGGAAGGAAATAAACGTTTACTGACTGTGGGTGGGACTATTCGAAGAGTAACTCTTTAATCGCCATGTATGCTTACTTCGAATATAATATTTATTCGAGTTTTTATTATTTATTCGAATTGCTTTCTTTATTGCCATCTCATTGTCGTAGCTTAGCTGAACTCCAAAACGCACGACTGTGGGACTGAGCGAATTTCGGTGACAATTCATTGCCAACCTCCTAATCTAGAGTGTTATGCGGACTGTGCCTATTGGATGATTTGTAACCAGTACTTTCAAAGATTTTAATCCTCTTTGTTCAGACCCTTCCATACACGCACTGTAGATTATCAATGTATCTATACGCCTCGATCAACGCTTACGATTTACTATTGCATCCTAAATGTACTTGTATGCAGAAATTATCCCGTGCATGCCACAAACGAGAGTTTGTCTTTCAACAAAGCGAAAAAAGTAAAAAAATCGAAAAATCAAAATTACTTAAAAGTAATCAAAACGCATTTTTTATTACTTCTGATTATTAGAGATTTTTTTTCAATAATCGTTAAAAATCATGATTTGTTTGATTTTTTTCTAATGGTAATCAATTAGTAATGTTTTTTTTGGAAAACAATTGAAATAATCATTGGCCATTAAAATAGGCGCCTTATTGATTGATTACTAATGCTAATTCCAATTTAACAGGTCTAGTACTAACAAATATAAGCAAGCGCAGAACATTGAACTGTACGCACAGTTTTGGTTTTGCCAGAGAGGATAGATATAATAAGAGGCATCAGTTCGACATTTTCAAGAAGTTTTATATTAAATATATGTGATTGTTGGAAAGAGGATGAATTGTTTAATTAATACAATCCCTAAAACAAACATTATACCTCATGAAAATGTGTTGAAGCAATTTAAAATTACCCCTCAGTTGGGACATTACAAATTAAACTTGCAAAAGTACGAACTGACGTCTCTTATTATTTCTATCCTCTTTGGTTTTGCATAAACTATATAATAGCATATATGCGCTTGATTACTGCCAGCAGATATATGGGTACGTAACATACCGTTCGTACGAATTCCATATCTTCATGTGCTGGCATATTCCGCCAGTACCCATGTAGGGATATACATCCCGATAATCGTAGATATCAAAGATACGGATCTTTTTCTGCATATTCTGCCAGTAATCATGAAGATACATATCCTGATATACGTATATATCAGACGTACGGTTCTTTCCCTTCTTATGCGTTTTGAGCAAGGCGAATCCATACCAGGTGGTGGCAAAGCGAATTCAACCAATTCGCCGTGCAGAAGAATGTCAAGTCAAAAGAAAATTTCATTGATCTCGATTAACTCACATATTGTTGTACAAGGCTTTGTATGGAAAATTATCAAGAAGAAGCAATGAGCTGTTGGGATAACACGACCTCTACTGAATTCGCTTGGCTTTGAGCTTAAATTTGCCCCTCAAAACGGTTCCGTCTGCCGACCGCAGATTTAAGGGACCTGCGGCACCTTAGGAAGAAGTCGTTCGTCACTTCTAATTCAGCATCTACGCGGATCAGCAGCCACACTCCTCCAAGTAAGTAATTAACGCCAAACCTATTCAACATTAAATTTTTACCTTAGCCAAAATTGCTTTGCAAATACATACATAGTGTTAACATTACAGCTATAATACGTTTGTATTGTGGTTCCCAATTCCATTCCACCGCTTATGGAGGTGATCTTTTGGGAGCGGACGGTGCGCGCCATCCTCACGGATATGCGCACGCGACGGGCATCGACGTAATTCAGGATGGCATGATCCAGGACCGGGTGAGATGGAAGTTGTACGTCCTCTATTATGAGTATCCACAGGTGCGGGAGGTCTACCCCGTGAAACTCAAGGCGGCGCCGATAGCAGCGAAAGCGCCGAACTATGGCATTTCCAAACGGGCGGCCGAATTTATTGGGTCCCAGGAGGTTTTTCCTCCGCAGGCTGCGGCAAGCGGGGCCTCCTGGTCCCTTCCGATCAATAGCACGGCCAATGACGCCCCACCGTTCGCGGAAGTGCGGCTGCCGACGCGAACGCTCAGCGACAGTTACAGTCTTCTCCGAACGGTTCGGTTGACAGTGAATCGGCCCTGATCGGGGGTATGGGCCTCGTTTCCCCGTTTGCCCCTGGATCAGGTTGTACTGCGCTTAGGCATGGACATCTGCGTATATAGTATATAGTCACCGTCTTAGCATGTAAGATTCTTTATAAATATTATGAATTGTGAAAATAAAGAATAATTGAAGTGGATGGGGATGTTGCTTTGAAGCTGGGGGGTCCATGTGACTAAAGGGGTGGAATGGCTCCTAGGTTCTAGGTTTGACGATTTTCCTCTAGAGACCGGGCTTCTTCGAGGTTTTAGTGGACTGTATTTGATGGTTCGACTTCTCCTAACGAATTTGTGAAGTGGAATTTCGATGAGGTGATTAATGAAGTGGAATTCCGCCACTAGCAAAAGCCGAGAAAGTTTATTGTTGTGTTGTTGTGAAGGTTTGATTTTCATTGCCGATGGGAGTAAAACGAGTTTCATGAGGGGTTTTTGTCACTTGGCCCTTATAGGTCACACTACGGACTCATTCAGTCTATGTGAGGTCCTCATGGACCGACCGTTCAACCTGGCCCTTAGAGGTCTTGATATTGACCTTTCGTACTCTGTCGTCGGGTCCGGAGTGTACCTTAATAACCCTTCACAATCGCCATTCGTTAAGTCGGATGTTGTCTTCTTTAACAACAACCAAATCCCCGACCTCAATGTTAGTCTTTGGAATTTTCCACTAGCGTCGGGTTATGGAGGATCAAGTAGGTTCCCAATTAGGAAATGTTCTCCAATTAGGAAATGTACTGGCGTTAGTGGTTCCAGATTTGCTGGATTGTTCGATGAGGGAGTTAGCGGTCGTGAGTTGAGGCAAGCCTCAATACTGCACAATAATGTAGCGAACTCCTCGAATGTATATTTATTATTAGAATCTATTTTGGTAAAGTGGCTTTAAAAACTTTTCCCTCCCGCTTCCCACAGTCCGCCAATGTGAGGAGCTGCGGCGGGAATAAAATTCCACGTTATTTCCTGATGGGAGTAGAAGGCGAGGGTCGGGCGTCGGATAAGTATGCCTTGAACTCTGCCCTTAGTGACGGAGGCGCTCCTAGAAAATTAGTTCCGTTGTCGGAATAAACGTTTTTCGGACAACCGCGTCGTGCAATAAATCTGGCAAAAGCTGCTAGGAAATACTGAGTGCTTAGATCCGTAGTAATTTTTAATTTCAATGGGTCGTGCAAAATTGGTGCCAGTATTCGTAAAAGTGCGAGAAAAGGAGGTTTGTTCCTTCGGAAGAATCCCCATGAGCTGCGTTTGTGCACGTTATCAGTAGATCGTTCTGAGACAGAAACGCCCAATATACGATAGGACCCTTTAGGCCCGAGGGAGGTCGGAGAACCTGTCTAAAGCATCTTCCTCAGCAGGACTGAGGACTGGTTTTTGCGATGTGTACTTGTACCATTTTTTCCTCTATATTCGTGACATTAACTGTATCCTGAGTTGGCCATTCGGTCACATCTTGTTGTAGCCAGAAGCGCCTTCCCACCACAGGAAATTGTTGACCAGTTCTTCGGCTGGTAAACCCCTGCTAGCGATGTCTGAGGGGTTCGAGCTGTGTCCACATGACGCGAGGTCAATTATTTTTGTGATACGGTGAACCACGAAAGTTGACCACGAGCAAGGAGGATTTCGCATCCAAGCCAGAACAATAGTGGAATTCGTCCATAAGAAGGTTGGGTGTTGGCCTACGTTGAAATTATTATTAATTGCATCTAAAGTTTCTGCCAGTAACACTGCCAGCAACCTAGGTAAGGAAACGGGTTTTACTGGCGCTACTCTAGACTTAGCAAGTAGCAAACCTACGAAGATTGTATCATCTATCTCAGCGCGAAGATAAATACAAGCTACATACGTTTTCTCCGAGGCGTCGCAGAACCCAATATATCTACTTTAGCGCTTGGAAAAAATGTACCCGCCGTGGCATACGTATTTCTTCAATATATCTGTAGATTTCCATTAAGTTCTGCCAACGCTCAAGGGAGACAGTTGATATATCCTCATCACCCTGTACCTTATAACCAGATGCCCTGCATTAAAATTTTTGCAACTACTACGAAGGGCGCTAACCAGCATATACGGTCGAATAATTTGGCGATAGCTGGAAGTATCGATCGCTTGTTAAAGCTAGCCTGTTCCTCGAAAGGGTTCGCTGTGAAATAAAAGTTATCCGAAAGAGCGTTCCATCGAATGCCAAATGCTTTGACCATTCTCCCGTCTTCGAAATCCAGGAAGTCTTCATTAAGGAGATGGGATCTTGGGATGCCCTGTAATACCTCGTCGCAGTTGTCTGTCGATTTCAAGAGCGAAAATCCTGCATAGTCCATTACTGCGACTACTTCTTTCCTGGCTTTGATCGTTGCGTCGATGGTGTGTCCTCATGCTAGCACGTCATCCACGTACATGTCCTCCTCAGTATGTCGGCTGCAAATTGGGTATTCGCTTTCCACAGCCTCTGCCAATTGAAGTAGAATCTTGATAACAAGGTAGGTGGCACAGTGACTGTCTTTAGCTCGTAGAGTTGCGTGGACTGTGAGGGGCCTGTTCGAAATACTATTCGTGTGGTCGGGATTTAAAAGGATTTGGCCGTACATTTTCTCAATGTCGCTTTGAAAACATACATAAAAAATTGCCATCGTAGTATTAAAATGGTTAATTCTCTTTGTAGGACTGGACCGGGTGGAGGACGTTCTTGAGGCTAACTCCATTTGATGTTGCTGAAGACGCATTAAAGGCAACACGAACTTTTGTTGTGAGACTTGTTGTGGGACTTGAAGAGGTACAATCCCCAGATATTCATGGTCTTTTATGTAAAGTGTACAAAAGTAGTTTGTGCTGTTCTTTATGTTGTTGTTGAAGTGTGATCCTCTTTGTTGTGAGACTTGTTGTGGGACTTGAAGAGGTACAATCCCCAGGTGTTTATGGTTTTTTATGTAAAATGTACAAAAGTAGTTTGTGCTGTTCTTTATCATTTGTTGTAGTATGCTCCTCGTGATATGTTGTATTTTAATGTTAGTGTTTTTTTATGTCAGCATGTGTTTTTATAAGTTTTTGTGTATCTAAATATTCAAACATTTTATTTTATATCTTTTATTTATTTTTTATTTGTTAGCTTTCTTCTTTTTTGTAAAAAAATAAATTAAATTTATTTAATTAATTTAATAAATTAAATTTATTTTTTCCTCAAATAAATCTCCACGTTTCTCTTATATATATTTTTTTTTATTTCTCAATTTTATTTTTCTTAAAATTTTATTTTTCACTACCCTCAGGTTTAGCACTTGATGTTTGTAAATAAAATAAAAAAATGTTTTTCACACCTTAATCTTTGTTTTATTTTTTATTTTTGGGTACACACGTTTGGGTGTATGTATATATGTAAGTATTTTTGTATGTTTCTTTTCCTGTTTCCTTTTTTTCGATTAAAACACTTTTTTTGTATAAATTAAGTATTTTATTTATGGTTTGTGACACTTTTTGTTGATTTTGCATCCGTTCTTTGTAATATATATGTAGGTATTAAAACTATAATTTGTTATTTATGTTTTTCCCGCTGGTTGCCATTTTAGCAAAAAAGGACTATGTCTAATTTCTCACCATGCACTTTATTTATGAACGTCCCCCATTCGTTTATTGAAATATATATTTTATTGTTTATTTACTTCACTTATTTAATTTTAGATATAAAAAATACAATAACTAAAAAATGGAGAAAATAAAATTTGAGCGACGGCGGGCGGACGATAATTAGGCGAACGTTGCGTTTTCGTGGGTAGTTTTAATTATTGTAAATCTTACCAAGTAGCGCAACTGAAGCAAAAATTTAAATACTGCTAATAAAATTGTCCGCAAATCTATTTACGCATATTATTTTCAATTCACTTCAATGGAATTCTTACCACGAAAATTGCTCTATCAATAAAATATAGCAGAACAATGACATTTCAGATAATTTAGTCAAGACAATAAAAAGGGAAGTGTTGAATGTTCGGGCAAACACATTGTCATTAATTTTTGATGAAACAATGGACTTGTTTTAGTGGCTAGATATTTCGATCGGTAGGTATTCAGTTATTGCACAGTTGAAACTTTTAAGACGCTCGATTATTAGTCTGAGTTCAAACTGACACTTCTGAATCTAAGCTCCGGTATGAAGTTTAAGCTGTGTGATAAAGTCATCAACTTGGAGCGTGCTGGCAGGGGCTTTGTGCATGTTAGCGTTAGCCGGGATCTTATTCGTCGGATGGGGAGTGGTTCTTGCCCGCTACCCTTTTTGCACGAAAATGACCACACAAAAGAATCATAGACATACATAAAAATATTAGGAAAATGAAACCGTAGATTAACCAAAAGCAACCTGCCTGGCGGCCACCGTAGTGTGATGGTAGCGTGCTCCGCCTATCACACCGTATGCCCTGGGTTCGCACCCCGGGCAAAGCAACATCAAAATTTTATAAATAAGGTTTTTCAATTAGAAGAAAATTGTATAAGCGGGGTCCGCCCCTCGGCAGTGTTTGGCAAGCGCTCCGGGTGTATTTCTGCTATGAAAAGCTCTCAGTGAAAACTCATCTGCCTTGCAGATGCCGTTCGGAGTCGGCACAAAACATGTAGGTCCCGTCCGGCCAATATGTAGGGAAAATCAAGAGGAGCACGACGCAAATTGGAAGAGAAGCTCGGCCTTAGATCTCTTTCGGAGGTTATCGCGCCTTACATTTATTTATTTTTTAACCTACCGAAGTGACTTAAATACCCATATATTTAAAGCCCACCGACACTAAGCGGAGTAGAGATTACGTCATTTAACCCCTGGGAGTTGCTCCTCCCCTCTTCCCTACCCAACCTTAGAGAGATAGGTTTTTCGCATCGCCAAACCCAACCAAACACCGATCTAAGGCTGAATCATCAAACATAAACAAAACTCACTACCACATTATTTTAATTTCAAAACATACAATTCATTTATTTAATGTTTTTTTAAAAGAAAATGGCATAATTTACTTTAAATATTTACAAAACTCTGGACTTGTTAGGCAGCCCTCGTATCAAAGTAACACTAAAGTGAAAAGGCATAAACATACATATGGTTATCCCGTACGAAAATGGGATAAAACTAATAATTAACTTAGCCTACTAATGATAATTGAAAGCTATTGATAATGTAGTGTAGAGACAAAATAAAAAAAACTAACCTAGGAGAGCAGCTTGATTTTGCAAAATAACCTACAATGTCAATAACAAACGCTACGAAATCTCTGCTAATCGCAATACTCTCCTGCTGGCGCTGTTGAGTTGTTGGTGGGCTGTTAATCACTCTTGTGACCGACTAAGTTGATATGTATGCTAATATGAAGATAAATATGTACCAAAAGAAATCTCACTCACGGCTTTACAAAATTACAAATTATTCCGCTATTTTTATACTCAGCCTGCTTGCACACAGAGTATATTAAGTTTGATTGGATAACGGTTGGTTGTATACAGGTATAAAGAAATCGAGATAGATATAGACTTCCATATATCAAAATCATCAGTATCGAAAAAAAATTTGATTCAGCCGTGTCCATCCGTCCGTTAGCACGATAACTTGAGTAAATATTGAGATATCTTCACCAAAAACACGAGCTTATCTGGACCCAGAATAGATGGTATTGAAAATGAGCGAAATCGGATGATAACTACGCCCACTTTATATATGTATAAGATTTTGGAAAAACAAAAAACTGATAATTTAGTAAATAATACACCTGGAATGTTGAAATTTGACATGTGGGCTGATATTGAGACTCTTGATAAAAGTTTGGATATATTTTTTAAAATGGGCGTGGCACCGCCCACTTGTGATAAAATCAATTTTACAAATATTAATCAAAAATCGTTAAACCTATCGTAACAAAATTCGACAGAGAGGTTGCCTTTACTATAGGGAATGCTTTGAAGAAAAATTAACGAAATCGGTTAAAGACCACGACCACTTTTATATAAAAGATTTTTGAAAGGGCCGTGGACGAATAAAATAAGCTATATCTTTGCAAAAAAAGAGCTTCATATCAATGGTATTTCACTTCCCAAGTGGATTTATAACAATAAATAGGAAAAACTTCAAATCTTAAAAAATGGCCTGGCACCGCCCCTTTTATGACTAAGCAATTTTCTATGTTTCGGGAGCCATAACTCGAAGAAAAATTAACATATCGCAATAATGTGTACACATATTTTCCTATAGCAGAAAATATTTCTAATAAGCATGGACGGGATCGGTTAAAGACGACGGAAACTTAGATAAAAAACAAGTTTAAAAGGGTCGTAGACTAGAATAATAAGCTATAACTTAGCAAAAAATAGTTTTGAATCAATGATATTTCACTTATCAAGTTATATTGTTAGAGGAAATGGGGAGACATTGGGGCATATTCATAGTCCTGAGTTAGAGTATGCTTCACTTGGTGCGGCACTAAAAAGATAGAGTACATTTCATTTCTAAGTATATCATAGTCAGTTTAGTGGCATGCTGTAACGAGAGCCTACTTTAGGCAAAATTCTATTACATAAAAAAAATCTATTACGCAATGTTGTCAAATCACTCGTCTGGACGTTTGCTTGTTGTTATTCATTTCTTGCGCCTGATTGCTAAAAATGCAAAAAGTAAGCAATTTGTTAATAAAAAATGTATTTTAACCTCGTTAATTAATTAAAATTTGTATTTATTACTATAGAACAATAAAAGAGAACAAAACTGGAGTAACCGCGAGAAAGACTGCTTGCGGGAACTAATAAACTGCCACATAGATGTTATAGAAAATTGACGAAATTTAATAAAAATTGCACTGCTATTTTTCTGTTCGCTGCTTTATATGTATATATACTCATATCTGCTTGGAAGAATGATTCCATTTAAGTATTTTGTAGTAATTAGTTTTATTATTCATTTTATACACAAATCCAGATACAAATACAATAAGAAGTGGTTAGCACCAAATGATAGAACGGTGTTAACATGTAGTATATTTGAAATATTTAAATTGAATTACGTTTGTTATTCATATTAGAGAGATGGTTACAAGGACTTGATTCTGAATTTCACTTCGGTCATCAGCTTGTTTTTCAAATGCAGGTACTTGAGTTCGAAGCTCGCCATCCGATGAAGAAGTGAAATTCAGAAACATGCCCTAGTAACCATCGCCGTGTGCATTTTTTGTCTAATACCAAAAAGAATACAAATTGTATTAAATAATGAGCTTTGCTCGCAAAACGAATTATGTTTTTTAGTATTTAAAGAAACCTTGTACCCTAAAACAAATGGATCAAATCGTTCTTTATATATTTTTGGCTTTCTCATTAATCGCGCATCGTCAATAATTTCAAAATCTCTTTCGATTTCCTCAAAGTAAGACATTTTCACTCTTCTTGAATCAAAAATCCAGCTTAAATTACCGAATACACACGTAAATTGAAATTTCATTTCATTTGACAGATTTTAGTAATAGCTTTAGTGACAGCTTTTCGCCTCTCTAACTTTAGCGATGGCTCTAACCGATGAATCCGGCTTTTTTGCGACTATGATAAAGATAAAGTGTACTTTTTATTGAAATATGCTCTAACTTTTTTAGCGCATACTTAACTTGACTTGAATATGCCCCATTGTTTTTAAACGGGCGATGCCACGTGTTATGTGGAAAAAGTAATTTATCTGAAATGAAATATACAATTGAAGCTCACGCTGAGTAAATAATGTTCGGTTACAACCGAACTTATGCGGCAGTTACCCACGAACGTACGTAGAAAAAACGTGTCAGCTGACACGACCTATCTTATGAGTGTGCAATGTAAACGAAAACTCACCGACGTGCAACGCCCGTACGTACGTAGCCCGGAACGTAGAAATCAAAACAATTTTGATTTTTTCCGTAAGAACGTGTCAGCTGATCGCTCTCTCACTAGACAGAGTTACCTAGTAAACTTTTGTGCGCTAATTTTTGACCGTTTCCAATTTTATGCAAAAACGCCTAATTAAAGTTTGAAAAATTGTGGAAATAATTGGAAATAATTATGTAAAGTGCTGATTATAAATATTTAATCTATTTATACTTATTTAATATGTATTCCGGCCTTTTACAATATCAAAAATTAAATTGGAAAAAGTTGATGTTTCCATAAGCATACATGCAAAATGGTCAATGGCAACAGTGCTTATCTGTAAACAATACACACACAAATATGTTATGTACATGTACACAGTCGCATACATTGATTCCTACGGGCTTGAGAGTTCGGTCAAACGTGCTTCGTACGACAAACGTCCTTACGTACGGCACACGTCGGTGGGTAACTGCCGCATTATAACACCTTAAAGGTAAGTTTATACTTACATAGCAATAGCAGGGCAGCAGCAACATTGCTCTCAGAAACAATATCTGTTCAATGAGATTTGCGTGTACTTGATACACTATGCAGTACATTGCATTGCATTGCATGGAAGTCTATTGAATTTTGATTTTCATGTATGTGCTATGCCGCGACGACTCTCTCACTAACCGTGCTGTTAACATTGTTATTGCAAAGAGTGGAAAAATGAGCATCACTCTCAGAGTAGCACATATTGCTTGCTTGTGGTTGTGTATATTTCAGGCATGCTTAACGAACGAAACGATATCATTTCGTACGATAATCAACGCTAATAAACGAAACGAAGTCACTTCGTTTCGTTTATTAACGTTAAGAACGTCAAATTAACGTTAATTTGACGATCTTAACGTTAATAAACGAAACGAGTGACTTCGGTTCGTTTATTAGCGTTGATTATCGTAACGAATGATATCGGCGTTTCGTTCGTTAAGCATGCCTGGTATATTTTATATACCCAACAAGCACTGAAACCAAAAATCTCAAATATTTGAGATAAACATTGATTCTCAGTTTGATATTCAACATTATTTTATCATTTGAAACAAATATATTTTCCTCGACAAACGTCGATCTTCAACTTGAGAATAATTTTGAGACATACTTGAAAATTTTTTTTCTCTCAAATGTTTGAGAAAACATTAATTCTCAGTTTGATATTTAGCATTATTCATCATTTGAAACTAAATATTCTCTCTCCTTTTTCTCAGACGTTGTTCTTCAACTTGAGAATGTTTTGAGATATACTTGCATTTCGTTCCATCCCTGAAATGTCAACATAGCAAAGATATCGAAATCTGTCGAATCGATGGATATTCGTCGATCTCTAATTTGCATACTTTAGTTGGAAATGTAAACAAGCGATTTTATTGAGCGAAGTTGGACATAAAGTAAAAAATAAGGAAGTATTTATACATTTTAATAATATTAAGTGATATTGTACTACATTATGCATAAATCTAAACGAGTGAAAAGTGAAGTGACGCAAATAATAAATTTGCTTACCGAAAGTGGCACAACAGAGGCACCAGGAATAATAGAAAGTTCAGGAATAGGCGCCAACTTGGGCGAAGATTCTTCTATTTCCAATAGTGTTATTTATGATCGAGGTGAGTCCGAAGTGTCGATTGCGACTATTCGGAATCTGACATTGATGCAGAAAGTGAAATGGAAAGTGTTATACGAGAAGAGCTAGCTGGATGGGCCTTCCATTTAATATTTCCACTGATGTAACTAATGGTTTGTTAGGAATACTTCGGAAATATATTACTGGCATTCCAAAGATGGCACGACATTGAAATGTACTCCCAAAATACCGCCAGTGTAAAAAATGGGTTCAGGAGAATATTTCCACTACGGTGTTGAAGATTCCCTTACAGATTCTTTAATGAGAAAATCGTTCATATATTCTGAAATCCACCTCAACATAAATATTGATGGCCTTCACTAGCAAATTTAAATATCTTTTATTGCACCAATAAAGGCATCAAACTTAATATTTATTGTTGCGCCACTTTAGACTTTTCCAGTTATCGATTGAGCATTCTGTAGATGAAATATTAAAAAAGAGTGTTTTATTTCATAACTGTGAAAATAACGAATTCCTATTTTTACCACTTATTCGCTCATAGATGGATGTGTAACAGGTTAGATGGATGTAAGGGTTTTGACTATTCATTGTTTATTTGAAATTGTTTAACTAATAGTCTATTACAGTTTAATTTTTCAGATTTGGATAATTTGAAGAGGAATAGTGATGCAAGACAAGACGATAGACGAATGGAAGAAAATAGACGAATGGAGATCAAATTTATCAAGGGTAATATTTGTTTACTTATTTATTATAATTTTTTGAATTAGTGTGGCGATATGTTCAATTTGAATACCCAATTTTTTTATATTTTTAGTCAGGTTTTTCATAACATTTTCGAGTATGCACTTTTTAGTATAACTTTAGTATACAAAGTTTAAATTTTGTCCTTACGTTGTATGGAATAAATGGAATACTCGAAAATATTGTGAAAAATTTGATTGAAAAGTTAAAACAATTTTGGAATGAAGAATTTTATCCTTACTCCAAATCAGTCAAACCGTGTATATATAATGATGAAGCCTCCTTGAAAGTACTTTAGTGGTATACGACTTAAAATACACCCTATGATTTTTTGTAACCTTGAATTTAATGCTTATTTTTTGGATTTTCATGAAATAATAACTTTTTTATAATATAATTTTAATTTTTTTATTCACGTATATATCAACATTAAATAATATAAATGTATACATATTTGTTACAGTATATTTTAATACAATAGAAAGATGGTTGAAAAACTGGTATGTAACTAATTTTTTTGCATTGATATACTTTTTTGAATTAACTGAATAAAGAAAATTTAAAAAATTTGTCAAAACTCATAAAAAAGAACTCTTATTATTGGGTATAACTGGATATTTCTTTTACAGCATAGGTAAAACTGAAGAAACAATTAAATTAGAGTGATTGTATTCCATTTCGTTCCACTTTATATCGTTTGAGAAAACTTTGAGAATCCAAAAACTTTTAATTTGAAAATAAAGAAAAATTCCAAATTAAAAATGAGCCTTTTAGCTTGAGAATGCTATCAACGGTTATTTTAAATGCATTTGAAAAATACACGTTTGAAATCTGAGAAATTGACTGATTCTCAAATGTATCTCAAACTGAGAATGGACAAAATGTTTATTGGGTAAGTACCTACAAACTTTATTATAAGTATTCCATTACCCTCGATAATAACGTGAAGCTTGATACATCTTTAGGTGTTATGTCTTTACAAAGACAATGAAAAATATGTTTTTTTTTGTTTCTTTAAATAATAACAGTTTCTAATATGAAACCCCGAATTGAGTATTACAGCCTATGTGATTTATAGGAAAGAAAAACTTGTCATGAAAAGTATGAAGCCTATATAAATATCCATATATGTATATACATATATTTTCCTTCGCTCGCGAGTATGTAATCACTACTTTAGTTATTTAGGCTAAACTATCCAACTAGTAAATTTTATCACTTTAACTTCTGATGGAAATTTGACTGTGAAAAATTGTTGTGGCCACCAAGTCAATGAGTTATTGGTCCACGTGGATTAAAAAGGTTAGGTGCACCAAGTTTTAGGCAGAAATAATAGCCGGTTCATCAGATCCCTAATTGCTTTAAAGGGTCATGTATTTTTAAGCTGATATCGATTGTATCTCCAAGCCCTTCTTTTTGATTGATGACGCCCAGGAACCAATTTGTGCTAACAGTCGCTGAAGCTGGATACAGGAACGGTATATGATTTGCGAACCTCGCGATATTTATAAAGTTTGTACGTGATTGCAGAATATTATCCGCCGGCGATTATACACAAATATATTTCGCGAGATTACTTTATTTTAAGTTCGAAACATTGACCTGAACTTTTGCGTTTGCAAATAAACTTTAGCTTCTCCGATTCCGCGCGATAAAATTTTCATGTCTGCTTCCATCAATGCTCCAAGTAGAAAAAGGCCGATCTATAGCGGAAATTCCGTTTGACATCGCCCAACCGCCTTCAATTGACATATCAGCTGTTAATATTTCACCTCACTTGCAGATGTTTGTACAGGGTGGACAAGTCAGTACAAACAAATTTTAAGCAAAGCAAACTCAAGTACCTACTCAGTAAGATCACAATACGTATATTGTTTAGTTCTACTGACTCGCACTCACAAACTGTTAGGGAAAAAGTAAGCATCTATAAAAATAGCATTAACACAATTGCTAGCCTGTTCCTCGAAAGGGTTCGCTGTGAAATAAAATTTATCCGAAAGAGCGTTCCATCGAATGCCAAATGCTTTGACCATTCTCCCGTCTTCGAAATCCAGGAAGTCTTCATTAAGGAGATGGGATCTTGGGATGCCCTGTAATACCTCGTCGCAGTTGTCTGTCGATTTCAAGAGCGAAAATCCTGCATAGTCCATTACTACGACTACTTCTTTCCTGGCTTTGATCGTTGCGTCGATGGTGTGTCCTCATGCTAGCACGTCATCCACGTACATGGTCCTCCTCAGTATGTCGGCTGCAATTGGGTATTCGCTTTCCACAGCCTCTGCCAATTGAAGTAGAGTCTTGATAACAAGGTAGGTGGCACAGTGACTGTCTTTAGCTCGTAGAGTTGCGTGGACTGTGAGGGGCCTGTTCGAAATACTATTCGCGTGGTCGGGATTTAAAGGATTTGGCCGTACATTTTCTCAATGTCGCTTTGAAAACATACATAAAAAATTGCCATCGTAGTATTAAAATGGTTAATTCGCTTTGTAGGACTGGACCGGGGTGGAGGACGTTCTTGAGGCTAACTCCATTTGATGTTGCTGAAGACGCATTAAAGGCAACACGAACTTTTGTTGTGAGACTTGTTGTGGGACTTGAAGAGGTACAATCCCCAGATGTTCATGGTCTTTTTATGTAAAGTGTACAAAAGTAGTTTGTGCTGTTCTTTATGTTGTTGTTGAAGTGTGATCCTCTTTTGTTGTGAGACTTGTTGTGGGACTTGAAGAGGTACAATCCCCAGGTGTTTATGGTCTTTTTATGTAAAATGTACAAAAGTAGTTTCTGCTGTTCTTTATCATTTGTTGTAGTGTGCTCCTCGTTGATATGTTGTGTTTTAATGTTAGTGTTTTTTATGTCAGCATGTGTTTTTACAAGTTTTGTGTATCTAAATATTCAAACATTTTATTTTATATTTTTATTTATTTTTCTTTGTTAGCTTTCTTCTTTTTTTTGTAAAAAATAAATTAAATTTATTTAATTACTTTAATAAATAAAATTTATTTTTTTCCTCAAATAAATCTCCACTTTTTCTTATATATTTTTTTTTGATTTCTCAATTTATTTTTCTTAAAATTTTATTTTTTCACTACCCTCAGGTTTTAGCACTTGATGTTTGTAAATAAAATAAAAAAATGTTTTTCACACCTTAATCTTTGTTTTATTTTTTATTTTTGGGTACACACGTTTGGGTGTATGTATATATGTAAGTATTTTTGTATGTTTCTTTCCTGTTTCCTTTTTTTCGATTAAACACTTTTTTTGTATAAATTAAGTATTTTTATTTATGGTTTGTGACACTTTTTTTGTGTTTTTGCATCCGTTCTTTGTAATATATATGTAGGTATTAAAACTATAATTTTTATTTATTTATGTTTTTCCGCTGGTTGCCATTTTGAGCAAAAAAGGACTATGTCTAATTTCTCACCATGCACTTTATTTATGAACGTCCCCCTTCGTTTATTGAAATATATATATTTATTGTTTATTTACTTCACTTATTTAATTTAGATATAAAAAATACAATAACTAAAAAATGGAGAAAATAAAATTGGAGCGACGGCGGGCGGACGATAATTAGGCGAACGTTGCGTTTTCGTGGGTAGTTTTAATTATTGTAAATCTTACCAAGTAGCGCAACTGAAGCAAAAATTTAAAATACTGCTAATAAAATTGTCCGCAAATCTATTTTACGCATATTATTTTCAATTCACTTCAATGGAATTCTTACCACGAAAATTGCTCTATCAATAAAATATAGCAGAACAATGACATTTCAGATAATTTAGTCAAGACAATAAAAAGGGAAGTGTTGAATGTTCGGGCAAACACATTGTCATTAATTTTGATGAAACAACGGACTTGTTTTAGTGGCTAGATATTTCGATCGGTAGGTATTCAGTTATTATACAGTTGAAACTTTTAAGACGCTCGATTATTAGTCTGAGTTCAAAAACCAACCCTTTCTGAATCTAAGCTCCGGTATGAAGTTTAAGCTGTGTGATAAAGTCATCAACTTGGAGCGTGCTGGGCAGGTCTTTGTGCATGTTAGCGTTAGCCGGGATCTTAGTTCGTCGGATCGGGAGTGGTTCTTGCCCGCTACCCTTTTTGCACGAAAATGACCACACAAAAGAATCATAGACATACATAAAAATTATTAGGAAAATGAAACCGTAGATTAACCAAAAGCAACCTACCTGGCGGCCACCGTAGTGTGCTGGTAGCGTGCTCCGCCTATCACACCGTATGCCCTGGGTTCGCAACCCGGGCAAAGCAACATCAAAATTTTATAAAATAAGGTTTTTCAATTAGAAGAAAAATTTTATAAGCGGGGTCGCCCCTCGGCAGTGTTTGGCAAGCGCTCCGGGTGTATTTCTGCTATGAAAAAGCTCTCAGTGAAAACTCATCTGCCTTGCAGATGCCGTTCGGAGTCGGCACAAACATGTAGGTCCCGTCCGGCCAATATGTAGGGAAAATCAAGAGGAGCACGACGCATTTGGAAAGAGCTCGCCTTAGATCTCTTCGGGAGGTACGCGCCTTACATTTATTTATTTTTTAACCTACCGAAGTGACTTAAAATACCCATCTATTTAAAGCCCACCGACACTAAGCGGAGTAGAGATTACGTCATTTAACCCCTGGGAGTTGCTCCTCCCCTCTTCCCTACCCAACCTTAGAGAGATAGGTTTTTCGCATCGCCAAACCCAACCAAACACCGATCTAAGGCTGAATCATCAAACATAAACAAACTCACTACCACACATTATTTTAATTTCAAACATACAATTCATTTATTTAATGTTGTTTTTAAAAGAGAAATGGCATAATTTACTTTAAATATTTACAAAACTCTGGACTTGTTAGGCAGCCCTCGTATCAAAGTACACTAAAGTGAAAAGGCATAAACATAAGGTTATCCCGTAAGAAAATTGGATAAAACTAATAATTAACTTAGCCTACTAATGATAATTGAAAGCTATTGATAATGTATTGTAGAGACAAAATAAAAAAAACTAACCTAGGAGAGCAGCTTGATTTTGCAAAATAACCTACAATGTCAATAACAAACGCTACGAAATCTCTGCTAATCGCAATACTCTCCTGCTGGCGCTGTTGAGTTGTTGGTGGGCTGTTAATCACTCTTGTGACCGACTAAGTTGATATGTATGCTAATATGAAGATAAATATGTACCAAAAGAAATCTCACTCACGGCTTTACAAAATTACAAATTATTCCGCTATTTTTATACTCAGCCTGCTTGCACACAGAGTATATTAAGTTTGATTGAATAACGGTTGGTTGTACAGGTATAAAGAAATCGAGATAGATATAGACTTCCATATATCAAAATCATCAGTATCGAAAAAAATTTGATTCAGCCATGTCCATCCGTCCGTTAGCACGATAACTGAGTAAATATTGAGATATCTTCTACCAAAAACACGAGCTTATCTGGACCCAGAATAGATTGGTATTGAAAATGAGCGAAATCGGATGATAACCACGCCCACTTTATATATGTATAAGATTTTGGAAAAAACAAAAAAACTGATAATTTAGTAATAATACACCTGGAATGTTGAAATTTGACATGTGGACTGATATTGAGACTCTTGATAAAAGTTTGGATATATTTTTTAAAATGGGCGTGGCACCGCCCACTTGTGATAAAATCAATTTTACAAATATTAATCAAAAATCGTTTAAACCTATCGTAACAAAATTAGACAGAGAGGTTGCCTTTACTATAAGGAATGCTTTGAAGAAAATTAACGAAATCGGTTAAAGACCACGACCACTTTTATATTAAAGATTTTTGAAAGGGCCGTGGACGAATAAAATAAGCTATATCTTTGCAAAAAAGAGCTTCATATCAATGGTATTTCACTTCCCAAGTGGATTTATAACAATAAATAGGAAAAAACTTCAAATCTTAAAAATGGGCCTGGCACCGCCCTTTTATGACTAAGCAATTTTCTATGTTTCGGGAGCCATAACTCGAAGAAAAATTAACGGATCGTATAAAATTGGGATACGCAAATTTTCCCTAGAGCAGGAAATATTTCTAGGAAAAATGGACGAGATCGGTTAAAGACCACGCCCACTTTTATATAAAAGATTTTTAAAGGGTCGTAGACGAAAATAATAAGCTATATCTTAGCGAAAAAGAGCTTTGTGTCAATAGAATTTTACTCTCTAAATGAATTATAACATTAAATTGGAAAACACTAAAATTTTTGAAAATGGCAGGGGCACCGCCCCTATTATGACTAAGCAATTTTCTATGTTTCGGAGCCATAACTCGAAGAAAAATTAACATATCGCAATAATGTGTACACATATTTTCCTTATAAGTAGAAAATATTTCTAGTAAGCATGGACGGGATCGGTTAAAGACCACGGAAACCTAGATAAAAAACAATACACTATACACATAAATTGAAATTTCATTTCATTTGACAGATTTTAGTAATAGCTTTAGTATCAGCTTTTCGCCTTTCTAACTTTAGCGATGGCTCTAACCGATGTATCCGACTTTTTTGCGACTATGATAAAGATAAAGTGTACTTTTTATTGAAATATGCTCTAACTTTTTTAGTGCATACTTTAACTTGACTATGAATATGCCCATTGTTTTTAACGGGCGATGCCCACGTGTTATGTGGAAAAGTAATTTATCTGAAATGAAATATACAAATAAAGCTCACGCTGAGTAAATAATGTTCGGTTACAACCGAACTTAGACACCTTAAAGGGTCAGTTATACTTACATAGCATAGCAGGGCACAGCAACATTGCTCTCAGAAAACAATATCTGTTCAATGAAATTTGCGTGTACTTTATTACACTATGCAGTACATTGCATTGCATTGCATGGAAGTCTATTGAATTTTGATTTTCATGTATGCGCTATGCGCGCGACTCTCTCACTAACCGTGCTGTTAACATTGTTATTGCAAAGAGTGGAAAATGACCATCACTCTCAGAGTAGCACATATTGCTTGCTTGTGGTGTGTAGATTTTATATACCCAACAAGCACTGAAAACCAAAAATCTCAAATATTTGAGATAAACATTATTCTCAGTTTGATATTCAACATTATTTATCATTTGAAAACAAAATATTTTCTCGACAAACGTCGATCTTCAACTTGAGAATAATTTGGGACATACTTGAAAATTTTTTTTCTCTCAAATGTTTGAGAAAACATTAATTCTCAGTTTGATATTTAGCATTATTAATCATTTGAAACTAAATATTCTCTCTCCTTTTTCTCAGACGTTGTTCTTCAACTTGAGAATGTTTTGAGATATACTTGCATTTCGTTCCATCCCTGAAATGTCAACATAGCAAGATATCGAAATCTGTCGAATCGGTGGATATTCGTCGATCTCTAATTTGCATACTTTAGTTGGAAATGTAAACAGCGATTTTATTGAGCGAAGTTGGACATAAAGTAAAAAAATAAGGAAGTATTTATACATTTTAATAATATTAAGTGATATTGTACTACATTATGCATAATCTAAACGAGTGAAAAGTGAAAGTGAGGCAAATAATAAATTTGCTTACCGAAAGTGGCACAACAGAGGCACCAGGATAAGAGAAAGTTCAGGAATAGGCGCCAACTTGGGCGAAGATTCTTCTATTTCCAATAGTGTTATTTATGATCGAGGTGATTCAGAAAGTGTCGATTGCGACTATTCGGAATCTGACATTGATGCAGAAAGTGAAAATGGAAAGTGTTATACGAGAAGAGCTAGCTGGATGGGACGTCCATTTTAATATTTCCACTGATGCAACTAATGGTTTTGTTAGGAATACTTCGGAAATATATTACTAGCATTCCAAAGAGGCAGGACATTGAAATGTACTCCCAAAATACCGCCAGTGTAAAAAATGGGGTCAGGAGAATATTTCCACTACGGTGTTGAAGATTCCCTTACAGATTCTTTAATGATAAAATCGTTCATATATTCTGAAATCCACCTCACATAAATATTGATGGCCTTCCACTAGCAAATTTAAATTATCTTTTTATTACCCCAATAAAGGCATCAAACTTTGAATATTTATTGTTGCGGCCACTTTAGGACTTTTCCAGTTATCGATTGAGCATTCTGTAGATGAAATATTAAAAAAAGTTGTTTTATTTCATAACTGTGAAAATAACGAATTCCCATTTTACCACTTATTCGCTCATAGATGGATTTTAACAGCACATTTTTGTCTACTGGAGATAACCAAGTTACCAAACAAGGTAAAGGTTTTTGACTATTCATTGTTTATTTGAAATTGTTTAACTAATAGTCTATTACAGTTCATTTTTCAGATTTGGATAATTTGAAGAGGAATAGTGATGCCTTAGACAAGAAAATAGACGAATGGAGATCAAATTTATCAAAGGGCAATATTTGTTTACTTATTTATTATAATTTTTGAATTAGTGTGCGATATGTTCAATTTGAATACCCAATTTTTTTATATTTTTAGTCAGGTTTTTCATAACATTTTCGAGTATGCACTTTTTAGTATAACTTTAGTATACAAAGTTAAATTTTGTACTTACGTTGTATGGAATAAATGGAATACTCGAAAATATTGTGAAAAATTTGATTGAAAAGTTTAAAACAATTTTGGAATGAAGAATTTTATCCTTACTCCAAATCAGTCAAACCGTGTATATAAAATGATAAGCTCCTTGAAAGTACTTTAGTTGTTATACGACTTAAAATACCTTTCATTTGATACCCCTATGGCATATCTTGCTGAATACTTAAAAAAATCACATTTGTGGCACCCAGTAGAAAATCTTGAAACGAAGCGTGCTTTCCATATATATAATTATTTCATGCAATTATTTTTCTAATATTCATACATATCTATAAATTAATAATTTCAGAATCAATAACTAATATTTTTTAAAGAGGGGTATTGGAAGAAGTTAATTATTCTCTATTTCTGCAACTGTAAAGAGGAACATTTTTACCGCAAAAACTGTTTCAGAAGTGCATGAATTTGAAGTAAACATTCCAAGCTCTGAGAATAAATAATACGATTTGGGAATATCCTAACAATTAGCTAGTCATTTAAAATGCAGTTCTATTTTACATACATGTTTATTTTTTCGCAGTTGGCCGAACTGCAGACTGTGCAAGTACAACTATTCATGAAAATGGCTTGGCGCAAATAATAACTGACAATGTTTGCGCAGATCGTATTCCTGGCAAGGACTAAAACAAAGACACCACTATGGCGCTAAGTGTAACAGGAGCACTGAAACTTAATACGCGTATGATCTTATGGTGTGGCTTTAGTTATTTTGTTGATTATATTTAGAGCCTTTTATCTCAAGTTTCTTAATGTGGCCAACGACAGTGAGTTTGAACGAGCGACAATCAACTTCTTCCACACGCTAGTACTAGGCTAAATAAAGAGGTTGAATAAGAAAAACAGAAGAATACCAGCTTGCAATAGATATATCTATAATAATATTATTAGATGATTTTATATTTATTATTATTTAATGTTTCTTTTCTTAAAAACACAGGATTTTTCTCTTGTATTTTGAACTACAAAAATGCAATTTGAATTTTTATATTAAATTCTTTTCACTTCTTCAACTAATTGAAAGAACTTTATATGTGTAACCCGTAGGAGTTTTTCTAGCTCTTATATTGCATTTTTGTAACCTTTTTTGTAATATTTATGTGAATAATAGGCCATTTCTTTACAAAAAATTGTTGCTGGAATTTACTAATTGTTAATGTTTTGTATGAGCAATGACAGAATTCGTAACTTCCATACTAATTTTTTTGTAGATGAACAGACTTAATATGTTAGCTTGTATACATGTCACTAATGGGAACTTTGTACCTCATCTGCACTTTCCTTTGCAACCTAAATTATTGTGCTAAGTTTTTTGTTTACCTATATGTGTACTTAATCAACAGAAATAAATTTTAATGTACTCACCATATATGTATACCTAGTGGAGTTTCTCTACATCCTATGCTTTTTGTAACCTTGCATTTAATGCTTATTTTTTGGATTTTCATGAAATATAACTTTTTTATAATATAATTTTAATTTTTTATTCACGTATCTATCAACATTAAATAATATAAAATGTATACATATTTGTTACAGTATATTTTAATACAATAGAAAGATGTTAAAAACTGTATTAACTAATTTTTTGCATTGATATACTTTTTTGAATTAACTGAATAAAGAAAAATTTAAAAATTTGTCAAAACTCATAAAAAGAACTCTTATTATTGGGTATAACTGGGTATTTCTTTTACAGCATAGGTAAAACTGAAGAAACAATTAAATTAAGTGATTATATTCCATTTCGTTCCACTTTATTATCGTTTGAGAAAAACTTTGAGAATCCAAAACTTTCATTTGAAAATAAGAAAATTCCAAATTAAAAATGAGCCTTTTAGCTTGAGAATGCTATCAACGGTTATTTAAATGCATTTGAAAACTACGTTTGAAATCTGAGAATTGACTGATTCTCAATGTATCTCAAACTGAGAATGGAAGCAAAATGTTATTGGGTAAGTACCTACAACTTTATTATAAGTATTCCATTCCCTCGATACATCTTTAGGTGTTATTCTTTACAAAGACAATGAAAAATGTGTTTTATTTTCGTTTCTTTAAATAATAAAAAGTTGCTAACAAGAAAACCCGAATTGGGTTATTACAGCCTATGTGGTTTATAGGAAAGAAAACATTTTCCTTTATCGATAATCCAATGTTTTTTTTCTGCACATTTGGTTTTTCTGTGTTTTGCAATTATATAGTTTCCCCAATGTATCATAATGATATCGATAAATTTCACTTTTACTTAGCTCAGTGATCTCGTGGGTATCTCTGTTTATAAGTATGAAGCCTATATAAACAACCATTTTTGTCTATACATATATTTTCCTTCACTCACGAGTATGTAATCACTACTTAAGTTATTTATGCTAAACTATCCAACTTAGTAAATTTCATTACTTTAACTACTCATGGAAATTGGACTGTGAAAAATTGTTGTGGTCACCAAGTCAATGAATTATTGGTCCACGTGGATTAACAGGTTAGGTGCACCAAGTTTTAGGCGGAAATATTAGCCGTTCCTTCAGATCCCTAATTGCTTTAAAGGGGTATATATTTTAAGCTGCTACCATGGTATCTCAAAGCCCTTCCTTTGACTGATGACGCCCAGGAACCAATTTGTGCTAACAGTCGCTGAAGCTGCATAGGGAACGGTTTATGAATTGCGAACCTCGCGATATTTATAAAGTTTGTAAGTAATGGCAGAATATTATCCGCCGCGATTATACACAAATATATTTCGCGAGATTACTTTATTTTAAGTTCGAAAGGTTTACTTGAACTTTTGCGTTTGCAAATAAACTTTACTTTTTCCTATTGCGCGCGATTAAATTTTCACGTCCAATCAATGCTCCAAGTAGAAAAAGGCCGATCTATTGCGGAAGTTCCGTTTGACATTCCGCAACCGCCTTCACTTGACATATCAGCTGTTAATATTTCACCTCATTTGCAGATGTTTGTACAGTACAAAAAAACTTTAAGCCCAGCAAACGCAAAGTACCCACTCAGTAAGATCACAATAAGTATATTGTTTAATTCTACTGACTCGCACTCACAACTGTTAGGGAAGAAGTAAGCATCTATAAAAATAGCATTAACACAATTGCTAGCCTGTTCCTCGAAAGGGTTCGCTGTGAACTAAAAGTATCCGAAAGAGCGTTCCATCGAATGCCAAATGCTTTGACCATTCTCCCGTCTCGAAATCCAGGAAGTCTTCATTAAGGAGATGGGATCTTGGTGATGCCCTGTATACCTCGTCGCAGTTGTCTGTCGATTTCAAGAGCGAAATCCTGCATAGTCCATTACTACGACTACTTCTTTCCTGGCTTTGATCATCTGAATCTGATCTGAATCATCTGTAAACATCTCATTTAAATTATCTTCAGACGTCTTTTGGGTTTTCTCTTTCCGGAAACTTTGGCGAGATTTTCAATTGAACAGCAACTGTTTCATATTCGTTTAAAATTGTTTCCCATTGGTTCCTGATCAACTTCGAATCAGCTAATAAGGCATCTAGATGTCGACCTCAACATCTATAGTGGCGTCTCTAGCTTGGAGGACCAGGTTTCTTTCATTAATGGTAGTCAGTATTTTGAACCAATTGAGGACAGCAAGATACATTCGAACTTGTTGATCTACTTGAGAATACCGGTAACATCTCCGTATGCTTGCGCAGTAAATTGGTTTTTGTCTGAAAAACTATGAGAGAGCTCGGTATATTTTTTTAGGATGTCTCATCGTTTTTGGAGAGCTGCTGAAAATAGTAAAACATTTTTGTACACCTCCGAAGAAAGTAATTGCAGCCGTACAACATCTGCAGCATCAACACCACATAAATTGCGACTGTGGATTGCACAAGCGAGTAATCAAGAACAAGTAGTTAAAATAGATAGAAAAATGTAAACAACTAAAAAACAGTAATTGTGCACACAATAGTACACTAGCAATTATATATCGATAGAAAATTGGTACTACTAGTAAATTTTTTTTTACAAAAATTTTTACTTGCAAAATTTTTACCATACATTGTTATTTATAATAGGAAGTGTATCCATGCTAAATCTCAAAAACGCCAAAAATGGACTCATTCCCTTTATCCACTGAACGACTCAAATAGTTCAACAGGCGAGTACTACTACTTTGTACCGCATATAGAAATATCTCAACATAATAACTTCCTCTCCTAGTACTCAGTTCTCATAATCTTCAAAGAGTATAAGCCATAAGTACTTGCGTACAGTGTTGACATAACAATAGCCGTGATTTTTTTTACACGTATATACATATGTACGTCTACGTTTGCGGGTAAAAAAAAACGCTTATCATCTCATAATCGTATAATTTATTTATTTTTATTTATTTTTTATTTAAAGTCGTCGCAAACACAAAGCGGTCGACTATTATTGTATAGAATGTAATACAAAGCCATCCTTAAAACAAGTAAGGAAGGTTAAGTTCGGGTGTAACCGAACATTACATACTCAGTTGAGAGCTATGGTGACAACATAAGGGAAAATAACCATGTAGGAAAATGAACCGAGGGAAACCCTGGAATGTGTTTGTATGACATGCGTATCAAATGAAAGGCATTAAAGAGTATTTTAAGAGGAAGTGGGCCATAGATCTATAGATGGACGCCATTTAGGGATATCGCCATAAAGGTGGACCAGGCCTGACTCGAGAATTTGTTTGTACGATATGGGTATCAAATGAAATGTGTTAATGATAATTTTAAAAGGGAGTGGGCCTAAGTTCTATAGGTGGACGTCTTTTCGAGATATCGCCATAAAGGTGGACCAGGGGTGACTCTAGAATTTATTTTGTACGATATGGGTATCAAATAAAAGGTATTAATGAGTATTTTAAAAGAGCGTGGGCCTAAGTTCTATAGATGTACGCCTTTTCGAGATATCGCCATAAAGATGGACCAGGGGTGACTCTAGAATTTGTTTGTACGATATGAGTATCAAATGAAAGGTGTTAATGTGTATTTTAAGAGGGCGTGGGCCTTAGTTCTATATGTGGACGCCTTTTCGAGATATCGCCATAAACGTGGACCAGGGGTGACTCTAGAATTTGTTTGTACTATATGGGTATCAAATGAAAGGTGTTAATGAGTATTTTAAAAGGGAGTGGGCCTAAGTTCTATAGGTGGACGCATTTCGGAATATCGTTATAAAAGTGGACCTGGGTTGACTCTAGAATGCGTTTGTACAATATGGGTGTCAAACGAAAAGTGTAATAAGTGTTTTAAAAGGGAGTGGGCCTTTGTTCTATGGGTGGACGCCTTTTCGGGATATCGCCATAAACGTGGACCAGGGGTGACTCTAGAATGCGTTTGTACAATATGGGTATCAAATGAAAGGTGCTAATGAGTATTTTAAAAGGGTGTGGGCCTTAGTTCTATAGGTGGACGCCTTTTCGAGATATCGCCATAAAGGTGGACCAGGGGTGACACTAGAATTTGTTTGTACGATATGGGTATCAAATGAAAGGTGTTAATGAGTATTTTAAAAGGGCGTGGGTCTTAGTTCTATAGGTGGACGCCTTTTCGAGATATCTCCATAAAAGTAGACCAGGGGTGACTCTAGAATTTGTTTGTACGATATGGGTATCAAATGAAAGGTGTTAATGAGTATTTTAAAAGGGAGTGGGCCTTAGTTCTATAGGTGGATGCCTTTCGAGATATCGCCATAAAGGTGGGACCAGGGGTGACTCTAGAATTTTTGTGTACGATATGGGTATCAAATGAAAGGTATTAATGAGTATTTTAAAAGGGTGTGGGCCTTAGTTCTATAGGTGGACGCCTTTTCGAGATATCGCCATAAAGGTGGACCAGGGGTGACTCTAGAATTTGTTTGTACGATATGGGGGCCTTAGTTCTATAGGTGGACGCCTTTTCGAGATATCGCATAAAGGTGGACCAGGGGTGACTCTAGAATTTGTTTTACGATATGGGTATCAAATGAAAGGTTAATGAGTATTTTAAAAGGGAGTGGGCCTTAGTTCTATAGGTGGACGCCTTTTCGAGATATCGCCATAAAGGTGGACCAGGGGTGACTCTAGAATTTTGTTTTGTACGATATGGGTATCAAATGAAAGGTGTTAATGAGTATTTTAAAAGGGCGTGGGCCTTAGTTCTATAGGTGGACGCCTTTTCGAGATATCGCATAAGGTGGACCAGGGGTGACTCTAGAATTTGTTTGTACGATATGGGTATCAAATGAAAGGTGTTAATGAGTATTTTAAAAGGGCGTGGGCCTTAGTTCTATAGGTGGACGCCTTTTCGAGATATCGCCATAAAGGTGGACCAGGGGTGACTCTAGAATTTGTTTGTACGATATGGGTATCAAATGAAAGGTGTTAATGAGTATTTTAAAAGGGAGTGGGCCTTAGTTCTATAGGTGGACGCCTTTTCGAGATATCGCCATAAAGGTGGACCAGGGTGACTCTAGAATTTGTTTGTACGATATGGGTATCAAATGAAAGGTGTTAATGAGTATTTTAAAAGGGCGTGGGCCTTAGTTCTATAGGTGGACGCCTTTTCGAGATATCGCCATAAAGGTGGACCAGGGGTGACTCTAGAATTTGTTTGTACGATATGGGTATCAAATGAAAGGTGTTAATGAGTATTTTAAAGGGCGTGGGCCTTAGTTCTATAGGTGGACGCCTTTTCGAGATATCGCCATAAAGGTGGACCAGGGGTGACTCTAGAATTTGTTTGTACGATATGGGTATCAAATGAAAGGTGTTAATGAGTATTTTAAAAGGGAGTGGGCCTAAGTTCTATAGGTGGACGCCTTTCGGATATCGTTATAAAGGTGGACCATGGGGTGACTCTAGAATGCGTTTGTACAATATGGGTGTCAAACGAAAAGTGTAATAAGTGTTTTAAAAGGGAGTGGGCCTTAGTTCTATGGGTGGACGCCTTTTCGAGATATCGCCATAAACGTGGACCAGGGGTGACTCTAGAATGCGTTTGTACAATATGGGTATCAAATGAAAGGTGCTAATGAGTATTTTAAAAGGGCGTGGGCCTTAGTTCTATAGGTGGACGCCTTTTCGAGATATCGCCATAAAGGTGGACCAGGGGTGACACTAGAATTTGTTTGTACGATATGGGTATCAAATGAAAGGTGTTAATGAGTATTTTAAAAGGGCGTGGGCCTTAGTTCTATAGGTGGACGCCTTTTCGAGATATCGCCATAAAGGTGGACCAGGGGTGACTCTAGAATTTGTTTGTACGATATGGGTATCAAATGAAAGGTGTTAATGAGTATTTTAAAAGGGAGTGGGCCTTAGTTCTATAGGTGGACGCCTTTTCGAGATATCGCCATAAAGGTGGACCAGGGGTGACTCTAGAATTTGTTTGTACGATATGGGTATCAAATGAAAGGTGTTAATGAGTATTTTAAAAGGGGTGGGCCTTAGTTCTATAGGTGGACGCCTTTTCGAGATATCGCCATAAAGGTGGACCAGGGTGACTCTAGAATTTGTTTGTACGATATGGGTATCAAATGAAAGGTGTTAATGAGTATTTTAAAAGGGCGTGGGCCTTAGTTCTATAGGTGGATGCCCTTTTCGAGATATCGCCATAAAGGTGGACCAGGGGTGACTCTAGAATTTGTTTGTACGATATGGGTATCAAATGAAAGGTGTTAATGAGTATTTTAAAAGGAGTGGGCCTTAGTTCTATAGGTGGACGCCTTTTCGAGATATCGCCATAAAGGTGGACCAGGGGTGACTCTAGAATTTGTTTGTACGATATGGGTATCAAATGAAAGGTGTTAATGAGTATTTTAAAAGGGCGTGGGCCTTAGTTCTATAGGTGGACGCCTTTTCGAGATATCGCCATAAAGGTGGACCAGGGGTGACTCTAGAATTTGTTTGTACGATATGGGTATCAAATGAAAGGTGTTAATGAGTATTTTAAAAGGGCGTGGGCCTTAGTTCTATAGGTGGACGCCTTTTCGAGATATCGCCATAAAGGTGGACCAGGGGTGACTCTAGAATTTGTTTGTACGATATGGGTATCAAATTAAAGGTATTAATGAGGGTTTTAAAAGGGAGTGGCCCTTAGTTGTATATGTGAAGGCGTTTTCGAGATATCGACCAAAATGTGGACCAGGGTGATCCAGAAAACATCATCTGTCGGGTACCGCTAATTTATTTATATATGTAATACCACGTACAGTATTCCTTCCAAGATTCCAAGGGCTTTTGATTTCGCCCTGCAAAACTTTTTCATTTTCTTCTACTTAATATGGTAGGTGTCACACCCATTTTACCAAGTTTTTTTCTAAAGTTATATTTTGCGTCAATAGACCAATACAATTACCATGTTTCATTCCTTTTTTCGTATTTGGTATATAATTATGGCATTTTTTTCATTTTTCGTAATTTTCGATATCGAAAAAGTGGGCGTGGTCATAGTCGGATTTCGGCCATTTTTTACACCAATACAAAGTGAGTTCAGATAAGTACGTGAACTGAGTTTAGTAAAGATATATCAATTTTTGCTCAAGTTATCGTGTTAAAGGCCGAGCGGAAGGACAGACGGTCGACTGTGTATAAAAACTGGGCGTGGCTTCAACCGATTTCGCCCTTTTTCACAGAAAACAGTTATCGTCCTAGGAGCTAAGCCTCTACCAAATTTCACAAGGATTGGTTAATTTTGTTCGACTTATGGCATTAAAAGCATCCTAGACAAATTAAATGAAAAAGGCGGAGCCACGCCCATTTTGAAATTTTCTTTTATTTTTGTATTTTGTTGCACCATATCATTACTGGAGTTGAATGTTGGCATAATTTACTTATATGCTGTAAAGATATTAACTTTTCTTTTAAAATTTGAATTAAAAAAAATTTTTTTTAAAAGTGGGCGTGGTCGTTCCCCCGATTTTGCTAATTTTTATCAAGCAGACATAAAGTAATAAGAGTAACGTTCCTGCCAAATTTCATCATGATATCTTCAACGACTGCCAAATTACAGCTTGCAAAACTTCTAAATTACCTTCATTTAAAAGTGGGCGGTGCCACGCCCATTGTCCAAAATTTTACTAGTTTTCTATTCTGCGTCATAAGCTCAACTCACCTACCAAGTTTCATCGCTTAATGCGTATTTGGTAATGAATTATCGCACTTTTTCGATTTTTCGAAAATTTCGATATCGAAAAAGTGGGCGTGGTTATTGTCCGATATCGTTCATTTTTAAATAGCGATCTGAGATGAGTGCCCAGGAACCTACATACCAAATTTCATCAAGATACCTCAAAATTTACTCAAGTTATCGTGTTAACGGACAGACGGACGGACGACGGACGGACGGACATGGCTCAATCGAATTTTTTTTCGATACTGATGATTTTGATATATGGAAGTCTAATCTATCTCGATTCCTTTATACCTGTACAACCAACCGTTATGCAATCAAAGTTAATATACTCTGTGAGCTCTGCTCAACTGAGCATAATTAAAGAGTTTAAAAGAGATACATAGAAATTAATATGTTATAAAACTTTGACTGCATAAGAAAAATTAAAATTGAAATATCAGGCTAAACCTAAGAGTATGGCAGTATGTAAAGCGGCAAACGAACATTCAAAGCCAAGAGGCATAGAGGTAAATGAAAAGGCACAAAATAATTGGAGGCCCTAGCAGGAACAGCAAAATTTAGTTGACTGATTAGGTCAGGGGAGTCAATCACGCCGATGATGAGCTTGTGAATGAACATAACGCCGAGTAATACTCTACGATTCTGTAGATATGGCAAATTAATTAGAAGAAGCCTATTCCTGTATGGTGGAAGATGAGCACTGATTCCCAGTTTGAGACCTCGTAAGCAAAAATAAAACTGTCTCTGGACCGACTCAATCCGATCTATATGGCTTTGATAGATTGGAGACCAAACACATGAACAGTACTCGAGAATAGGACGTACCAGCGAGGTAAAAATAATCTTGGTGAAATACAGGTCATGAAACTCTTTAGCCCAACGTTTGATAAATCCTATTACACCAGTTGCTTATTTATAGTGGTTGAAATACATATGTATGTATGGTAAACTTAATTTCGGATCAAAATAACACCTAGATCAGTTACAACAGATATCCGCTCCAAGGGTTGCCGTTAAGTATATACGATGTCAGGACCGGCTTCACCCACGGCAGTACACCAGCTTTGAAATGAGTCAAGATCGGCCTGAAGCTGATCAAATAGGACAAGTTTGACGGCAGATATGTGTAACAAAGTTTTACATCATCTACGTACATAAAAACTCTAGTATGTAAGATAACCTGTGTAAATCATTAATGAACAGGGTAAAAAGTAATGGACTCAAATGGCTACCCTGGGGCACGCCAGAAGTTACATCAATGACTTCGAAGAAAACTCGTTGAGTCCTATTTCGCAGATTACTTGAAATCCAACTTAATAAAGGCATTGGAAAGCCCAGAAGATCTAGTTTGTGAACTAAGAGCTCGTGATTAACAGAGTCAACCGCTTTACTAAAGGCGGTGTAAATGACATACATATGTTCGTTTGCAATTTAAAAAACCATTCATAACTTACTTACTTACTTACTTGGCGCTTAACCGTCTAAACGGTTATGGCCGTCCAACAAGGCGCGCCAGTCGTTCCTTCGCTCCGCCAACCGGCGCCAATTGGTCACACCAAGGGAGTTAAATCGTTTTCCACCTGGTCCTTCCAACGGAGTGGGGGCCGCCCTCTACCTCTGCTTCCATAGGCGGGTTCCGATAGAAACACTTTCTTGGCCGGAGCATCATCATTCATTCGCATAACATGGCCTAGCCTGCGCAGCCGCTGCGTTTTAATTCGCTGGACTATGTTGATGTCTGCGTATAGCTCGTACAGCTCATCATTAAATCTTCTTCGGTACTCGCCATCGCCAACGCGTAGAGGTCCATAAATCTTTCGAAGAACTTTTCTCTCGAACACTCCCAAGCCGCTTCATCTGCTGTTGTCATGGTCCATGCTTCTGCCCCATATAGCAGGACGGTACGATAAGTGACTTGTAGAGTATGATTTTCGTTCGCCGAGAGAGGACTTACTTTTCAATGCCTACCTAGTCCAAAGTAGTATTTATTGGCAAGATTGATTCTTCGCTGGATTTCAGTGCTGATGTTGTTGCTAGTGTTGATGCTGGTTCCTAAATAAAGGAAGTCTTTTACTATTTCGAAATTATAGCTGCCAAAAGTAGCGTGGTTGCCAAGGCGCATATGCGCTGACTCTTTGCTCGATGACAGCAGGTACTTCGTTTTGTCCTCATTCACGATCAAACCCATCTTTACCGCTTCTTTTTCAGTTTGGAGTAAGCAGAACTAACAGCGCGGGTGTTTAGGCCGATGATATCAATGTCATCAGCATATGCCAGTAATTGCACGCTTTTATAGTATATTGTTCCAGTGCGGTTAACTTCTGCAGCTAGTATAATTTTCTCCAGCATCAAATTAAAGAAATCGCACGATAGGGGGTCACCCTGTCTGAAACCTCGTTTAGTTTCGAACGGCTCGGAGAGGTCCTTCCCAATTCTGACTTAGCTGATGGTGTTGCTCAACGTCATTTTTGCACAGCCGTATAAGTTTTGCGGGGAAACCAAATTCAGACATAGCGGCATATAGACAGCTCCTTTTCGTGCTGTCGAAGGCGGCTTTAAAGTCGACGAAGAGGTGATGTGTGTCGATTATCTTTTCACGGGTTTTTCCAAGATTTGTCGCATTGTGAAAATCTGGTCGATGGTAGATTTACCAGGTCTGAAGCCGCACTGATAAGGTCCAATCAGCCGGTTCACGGTGGGCTTAAATCTTTCGCACAATACACTTGAAAGGACCTTATATGCGATATTACGAAGGCTGATTCCACGATAGTTGGTGCATTTTGCAGTATCCCCCTTCTTGTGGACTGGGCAAAGAACACTTAGATTCCAACCGTCGAGCATGCTTTCGTCCGCCCATATTTTGCTAAGATGCTGCTGCATGCGCCTTACCAACTCCTCGCCGCCGAACTTGAATAGCTCCGCGGTCAATCCATCAGCGCCCACGGCCTTGTTGTTTTTGAATCTGGTTATTGGTATTCTAACCATTCATAACAAAAGACGTAAATTCAAGCAAGTTGGTAGTAGCGTTGCCAAATGTCCCGTATTCGCCGGGACATCCCGTATTTATCACAAATTTTAAAGTGACCCGCCGGGAAATGATATCTCCCGTCATTTTCACAATATCAAAATTAATAAATTATAATCTGCTACGAAACATGGCCATATTTGCGCCTTCGATTGTATTCAGCTATTAGGATATTGCATGCTACTCTGTAAAGAAGAAAAATTCATCCTTACTGTGGTTCTGAATATTGTCAATGTTTGACATTTCGCACACCTAAATATTCATTTGGCATGGGGAAGTGTTGTGTTTTAAAATAACGTTTGAAAAATGAATCCATAGAATATTGAATTCGAACTAAATGTTTGACATTTCGCACACCTAAATATTCATTTTGCAAGGCAAGTGTTGTGTTTTAAAATAACGTTTGGAAAATGAATACATAGAATATTGAATTCGCATTAAACACAGTAACATAGTACAGGTTTACAAGTATGATATGTATGAGAAGGAAATAATTCCTTTCTCTTTCTAACACACTGCAGTTTGACACTTCGGTCAGTGTCAAATTAGCGTGGAACCTGCGTGGAACATGAGTTTGACACTGAACGAAGTGTCAAAATTACCGGGGTTGCTGCCGTAAAAGCAACGCAGGGAAACAAAAAAAGGAGCGGAATATCAGATATGGGTTGCTGTGATGGTAAATTTTTTTGAACGAATTTAGTATGAAAATGTAGTGCCCTATATGGGTCCTACAGAAAATTATACAAAAGTCTTGAATTGGGGTATCTGAGGACGCGTAGTTATTCCAGCATTAAGAATACCAACACGGGTGCTAAGTTTTTCTACCCGTTCAAAAGTTCTCCGCGAAAAACCGTTTGAAACCGAGGTCGACGGCAATAACCCGTCCAAAAATGTGGAAAGAGATATGAAAACACGCGTTTTGTCATGTTATCAATAGTCTAAAGGCGAAAAAGTATTCGAATTATTGGAAGCGAGGCAAAAATGCGTCTATTAATACCTCCCCGACGGTTTTGGTCTTGTTTTAGCAATCGTCCCCGGTAATAAAGTATCACAATTTATTAATTAAAATTGTCCAAAACGTATGGATTCTAGAGAGGGGTGTAGTTAAGTGCTCGTTTGAAAGTAAATAAGGGCATTTCTTTGTAATTTTACGATAAAAATTTTATGCAGTTTTCGTTAGCAGCTACTACACTTTTCTTGGACCTAAGAAGTACAACAGTGCCAAATAGCATCTACAAAAAAAACGAACAAGAACAAGCATTTTATCAGGTGAGCGTGGCTGTGTATGTGCGTGCTGCTACATATCCTACTTGTAGACCTGTACTATGACTAGGAGTTCGGCTTGCAGAACATGAAGAAGACATACGGAAGAAAAAACAAAGCACATCATTATGTCAACATACCACACAAACTGGGCACGCAACTGATCTAAGTAACACAAAAATAATAGACAAAAACAAACGAGGAAAAGCCAGGTACACATTGGAAAGCCTGAGAATATTGCAAAGGAGAGACAAAGAGCTAAACAAAAAGGAAGATAGAGATGACGTTGCTGCCGCCTACACCCTCTGTCTCTACCAATAAACAAATTACTATGAATTGGTACCGGAATTAGCTTTAAGGTTTTAAAAATTAAAATATTCCAATTAAGTGAATGTTTTATGTAATGTTTTATGTGTTATAAAATGCAATTATTCAGGGTTTTTTTCCTCTTTTTTGTGATATTTGGGTGTATGTAATATTGTGATCAATACTGTTTGAATGTTATATTTCTCATATTAATGTATTGTATTTTGTTTTTGTTATTAAATACAGAGATCACCCTTGAAAAAGCTAGAGAGACTAGTCGGGGTTGAAAGGTGAAATAAGTTGTTTTATTTTCACCAAACGCCAAATGGTCAAAATTGCCTAACAAAAAATCCAAGTTAATACAATAAGGATATTTCTTTGTAATTTTACAATTAAATTTTTATGCAGTTTTCGTTAGCGGGTACTACACTTTTTACAAAAAAAGGCTACCGAATTTTAAGTAATATTTTGTATAGACTTTTTTGATACTTCTGCGTAGTCGGATAAAATATTTCATTTGATACATTTTCGACTCAATTTAGATACTGAAATAATTTTTGCCCCGAGTCGGGAACAATATTATATAGGTATAAAAAGGATATTGCAAAATGATCACAAGAAATGGGATGAGCGAATTTTTCAGTTGTTCCGTTTCCCGTTGTGTTCCTCTATATTAATGCCCCTATTACCGTTTACAACTTAACTCTGTTTGAGTTGAAATTTTGCAATTTGGTATTACAGATTACAACTCAACCTGTCAGAAACAGTGTCGGTTGAAGTTGCCTGGGCCCTATTCAGTAACTGTGAGGTTTAAAATGTACACTTTTTCTTCGTATAATTTGTATGAAAGAAAAATGTACATTTCAAAACTCATAGTTACTGAATAGGGCCCCTGGTCTAACAACTTTTTATGGCATTACCATTACAACCTTGTGTTGGTGTAGTTGTCAAAGACATCAAAATCTGACAACTGATTATTAGCATTTGTCTCAGAAAATTTTGCAGTTGTATGGAAAAAAAGTAAAATTATAAAAGGCGGTTCACCACCTAATTTTTAACAAAAATTTTCTCCGAAAGCAAAAATTAAAAATTTCATTTCTGTCTTATTTCGGTTCAGATTTTCATGCGGTTTGCCAGATTTGTTGTACACACTAATGTAGAAAGGTGTTCTGTGCAAAAAAACTATGGATCGGGCCCCATATTTCAGACCCCATCGGGGCCATTTTGTGGGTTTTTGTAAATATATTTCGATAGAAATAAAATTTTTAATTTCCACATTCGGATTATAAAACGGATATCAAAACGTGTCTTTTGAGCATACTATAATATCTATCTCTTTATTAACTGTAGGTGTTGTCCAGTCCAACACTAAAATCATTTCCACAGCATTTTTGATAGCTGCCGTCAGCAAGGAGTGTAGTTTTAAAATAGGGGTACAGCCGTCCCTCGAGCAATATTCATGTGAATTTTTCCGTTTTCGCGACATGTCAATTTTGTCACCAAAAATTTGGTCGTTATAAAATAAATTTAATCTCATATCCATTTTTCTATTAATAAAAAAATCACTTTTGCAAATGCTTAAATTTCCACCACAAATTGATCAGCTTTTCATTTATCTGTCAAATCATCACTTTTTTAGGTTGGCAACATCAATTCAACTTCGACTGCAATAAGTTGTAATGCTTTATACCAAACAGGAGTGGAGTTGTCTCCGAGTTGAGTTGTTTTAATTACAATCCCAGTAAGTTGAGTTGTAAGCCGAAATAGGGGCACAAATACATTGAAGCGCAGTTGTACAGTACTTATTTGCATATAATAAATATTAAATAGTTTTTAAAACACAGCACTCAGGTATTGACTTTCACGGATATCATAGAATTAAAAATTGTTTTATTTCTTACAAAGATTTTTGAAGAAATCAGCGGAGCTTCACAAAAATGTAATAGGTCTCTTTCACCACACCACAAACTTTAACCCAATTTTTAACATAATTTAAGCACACAAAATACACTGATTGTAGTTTTAGAGTGAAAAAATGTAAATTCTAAACACATTAGCTGAATAAAAAGTGTACAGATAATTGTTAAATAATAAATACAGACAGTGGTAGTTTAACACATTCTGCTATTGTGTGTGGTGAATGTGACCTACTAGAGTTTTGTTGTGAAGTTTGCTTCACACTATTTTTCGCGCATGCAACATATTTATTCTTCAAAAATCTATGTTGACGCTATATACGAAATTATGAACCGTTATTTTGTCTGCATTTTGGTTTTTGTCACAAAACACATGTTGCAATGCTCATAAGAAAGTGTTTTGCGCCACAAAAATGAGCATGGTTCTTTGCTCACTTTCCAGAATTCCTGCAAACATTAAGCGAATAATATGCGGTAAATAAATTTTCTATCGCTTTTTGTTCGCGTAGGAGTTTTTTTTGCAGGCTTTTTGCGATAAAAAATAAAGTTTCTATCTTCTTTAGTTCACATATGAACTCACTTCTAAGCATTTTGCGACAGTTTCGCAAATTAATCAAACTTCGTCGCTGGGTAGCTAGCTGTCTCGCTAACGACTGACGATGGAGAGTAAGAATATGTGTGAACTTTCCCGACAATTTGCTCAAAATGAAAATTTAAAAAAAAATTAAAAGTTTTCAGTTTATTTTGAACTATTTATCAAATATTTCTGGAAATAAAACTAACACCCACATATTGGCTTTCAGTAACTGAAAATTGTCATAAAAAAATCAACTGTTCCTATTATTTATATTGTTACAAGGGTTCAAGAAAGGCTCAAGAAGTACTCCATGCTTACAAGAGGAAAATTCAAAAAAATTTTGTGCGTTTTCTTGTGATATGGATACCGCGCTTTAGATTTATCAAATTCAAATTAAATTTTGGAAATTTTTTTTATACCAAAATGCACTTTCGACAAAGGAATTTTTCTTCAGATTTTTTTATGAACTTTCAATTGATGTTGATGAAAATTTAAAAACAATTTTTCCAGCACAGGGTAAAAATATTTTCATAAAAAAATTACTAATTATGGATTTTATGGGATTCAAGCGGTTGCCAGCGCAATGTATAGCTTCTCTAGGCCAGTTGTCAACCTCATCTATTCGTGCCGAAACCTGTTTCTTTGGCAGTTCCCCATGGAACAAGGGGGTGTGGCGGGATGGCCTAAAAGGTCACATTAAATCGTTCCCGACATAGTCGGACTAGTACCTTAATGTGCTTGTCACCGTATCTACATATGTATATCTGGCAAAGGACCATCAACATCGATAACACTCCCCAAAACCTTTGGGGAGTGTATTTATCGCTACAAAGGCACAACGAATCCCTCATTTTAAAAACTCTTTTTTAACACCTTAGCAGTTTTGCCTATACTTTGTTAAACAAAAAATATATGTACGTGAACTCATTTCTTCGATGGGAGATCATAATTTTCAATTCTGAAAAAGATTGGTTACCCTCTATCATAAAAAAATATTTATGCATATGCTTAACAGAATGGAACAACAACAATACTAATCTTGAAAATTGCCCACCCCATTATTTCCTTTGAGTGGCTGGCCGTTTGCAAACTAATTGGGGGTGTAATAGCGCTATTTAAAAGCAACACCAATTCGAACTTTAAATAAATAATACGCAAATCCTCCACCCTCCGGAAAACAATAACATGTCGTTGAATACACATATCTACATGGTATTGTACATATAATCAGATATCCACATGCCATTCATTTGACATTAGACCACTTTAACATGTTACACTCTATCTAAAAACCAATTGAAGGAAGGGAGAAAAGTATAAAATAAATAATTACCTACGCCGAAACTTAATTGCTCGCATTGGTGTTTGCGTCTGTATATCGTCCCGTTTCTTCGTTAACCGCGCATCTACATATGTACATATGTACAATTGGGACATTTGGGAAACGAAGATTACATAAAAAATTAGGTACTTGGTAATTCGCCGCCGTGGTGTGGTGGTAGCATTTCCATACCTCAGGTCCTGGGTTCAAGCCTTGATAAAAACAAACACCCAAAAATTGTAGAAGAAGTTTGTCTAGACAGGGTCGCTCTCCGGCAGGGGTTTGGCCGACGGTCCGACTGTTTTTCTGCCATGAAATCTTCGCAGCTAAAAAAATCTGCTTGCAGATGATGTTATGAGTCGGCATAAAATAAGTACATAGGCTCCGTCCCGTGCAGCT